>PVJS01030741.1:0-23883 GCA_004027185.1 Glis glis | reverse complement strand
CTCATGAATTTGGAAAACGTATTTTCGTCTATTGATATTAGCCAGTATCTTTTGGCCATTACTAACAACAAAGCTAATTGTCTCAAGAGAAAGAATTTGTCTTTAGTTTTATTTATTTATTTATTATTTATTTTTTTGTGTGTGGTACTGGGGATGGAACCCAGGGGCATTCTACCTCCACGCTACACCCCCTGCCCTATTTTTTTTTATACTTTATTTTGAAACCGGGTCTCACGAAGTTGCGGAGAGCCTCACTAGGTAGAGAGAGAGAGAGACAGGGAGAGACAGGGAGAGAAAGAGAGAGAGAGAGAGAGAGAGAGAGAGAGAGAACTGAGGCTATCCGCGAACCTGAATCCTCCGGTCTCCGCCTCCCAAAGTACTGGGATTACAAGCGTGCGCCACCACGCCCGGCCTCCCCAGCCCTATTTTTTATTCTTTATTTTGAAACAGGGTCTCACTAAGTTCTGTAGGGCCTCACAGGTACAGGATGGCTACCTTTGGTAAAGTGTTGACATATAAATTATACATACACTTAGCTTTGAACTATTTCATAGATAAAACAATAGAAAACTTCCAGCTTTTTTTTTTTTTTTTTGTACTAGGGATTGAACCCTGGGACATTCTATCCCAGCTCTTTATTTTTTATCTTGAAACAGGGTCTCACTAAGTTGCTGAGTCTGGCCTCAAACCTGCGATCCTCCTGTCTCAGCCTACCAAGTACTGGGATTACAGGCATGCGCCACTCCTAGCCCAGCCATATTTAAAGCAGAGGGAACTATTTAAGAATTTTCCAGAACAGAAATTTACTATTCTTACATCAAGAAGATCCCCCAAATAACCGTATATCGATTCCACAACCTATAACAGTTGGGCACTGACTTTATGCATAGTATTTGTGAAATATTACTAAACTTCTCACCTTTCCCAAACGGCTCATTCTAGTCCTGATGCTTTGGGTGTAGCTGGATGCTTTTCATTTGCAAAATTCACCTTCTATAAAATGTATGAAGCCCTTCAGAGTAACATGTTTCTGAATAAGAGGAATATCCACTTGCTACCGATAGGCTGCAGCAAATTTGTCCTTTCATTTCCTAGAAACATAGGATGTGAAGGAACAGAGTAGCAGGAAGGAATCACAGATGGGAAGAAAAAATGTCGCCAGAGAAGATGAGAAAAATTCACGCTCTATACTGCGTTCATCTGCAAAAAGATAAAATGTGATTTAGTTTATTACACTGATCTTGTGACATGCACATTCATATATTTAACATTATTATCTATTCTAGAATGGAGGAGTAGGAGACACTTTCAACAGCAGTTACCACCATGCAATCAGAGGGCCTTCAGCATGTCCTGTCCATTTTCCTGGACTAATCAAGACCTTTTATATCACCTAAGCTGGTGGATTATTACTCTGCAGCCTGCTGGCTTAATTCTGTGAATCCATCCAGACTACATAAAGCTTTCTGCTGTTATGCAAGTCTGGGGACAGAGCAACGTGGCAAATCTGCTCATGCAAAACAAGGGTGAGGAAATGCTGAGTTTTATGCCACAGTGAGAGAGGGATGAGAGGGAAATGATGAATTTCCCTTAAAGGTCACTCAGTAGGTAAAATAAATGAATGTGTTCCAAATACAGGCCAGAGAATTATTAGGAGCCCCTCACCTCCCCCTCAGTGCCTTCTGCCCAGCTGTCTTGAATAGGGAAACTTGTAGTCAGTAAACTGCTCAATGAATACTGGCCTGCCGTTAACTTCCTGACTTCTAGACTGGTCTTTCCCCTTAGAATAGATGTTCTCAGTTGGAGATGGTTCTGTCCCCTGCAATGTCTGAAGACGCTTCTGAATGTCATGACTGGGTATGGGGTGTGTGTGTGTGCTACTGGTATTTATCTAGTGGGTACAGGCCAGGGGTACAACGTACAGGACAGCCCCCATTAGAGAATTCTGCAGCCCTAAATGTTAGTAGCACCGAGACTAAGACACACGGTTCTAGACTATAAAGCCTCTTGGGAGCTTTTCCAAATTCCAAGTGCTCAATAGTGTGTGGTACACAGTAGGATGTTAGGAGAATTATTTTGGATTGGAAAACACACTGAAGGTTTTGCCCCTATGTTTCCCCTGGTCAACAGTGCAAGTCTGTAGTAAAGATGGTGGACTTTAGTGGTAGGGGAGAGAGGGAGAGAGGGAGAACGAAAGAAGGAAGCCTGGATTCCAATCCTGTCACTGCGTGACCATGGCATGTTACTTAACGTCTCTAAATCTCAAGGTTATCAACTACTAAAAGTTGGCTAATAGCACCTAGCAGATAGGTAAAATGTCCAGTATAGTAGGAAAATAGTGGACAATAAATGTTCTTTTTATTATTATGAGCTTTGTCCAAAGGCCTCTAGGAGAGTAGTA
The DNA here is from genome assembly GCA_004027185.1 of Glis glis. Classification (NCBI taxonomy): domain Eukaryota; kingdom Metazoa; phylum Chordata; class Mammalia; order Rodentia; family Gliridae; genus Glis; species Glis glis. Next base: position 21,482 of record PVJS01030741.1, on the reverse strand, counting down.
TGTCTCTATTATAGTCCAGAGGGAGAAGTTTACTATACATGAAATCCAGACTAAACAAATGCCCAAGCCATGGTGCAGAAAACACTGGTGATTTGGCTCTCTTGGACAATTTTCTCGGGGGCCTGTGGTCCTGCTCCTGCGGCTGCACTGGCCTTTAGCCCCGGTGCTGTCCTAGTTCAGCACTGCAACCTCCAGACTCAGTGGACACCAGCCAGCTCTGAGAGCTGCTTCTACCTCAGAGCACTTGCCCTAGTTCCCAGAGTGGATGCTGGATGGAAGTCTCCGCCAAGAATGAGGACAGAGCAGAGCACCATGCAGAACACAACCGAGAGGCTGATCCAATTGTTACTGGTCTGACCAGGCCTGTCAGACCTGTATCCCCTGTAGCTCTCTAGGTCTACAGGCTCATCTTGAGACTTTAATGCTAAGAGAGAGAGAGAGAGAGAGAGAGAGAGAGAGAGAGAGAGAGGGAGATTCTACAAATGGGATGAATGAAATCAGCTGGAATGGATGGAATGGCTACATCCAAAGATCACAAACCCGTTTCCTGACATATATTTACGGAATTTCAATTGCTCCCACAGTATCACTCTGAGAGCATGCACAGAGCAGTCCTACTGCTTGCACAGATGGAGGGAACTAATCCATCTTATTTTCTCAAGGTCTCAGGGAATAATGGTGATGACAGAGTTGGAACTCTGCCTGCTAAATCTCAGTCACAGGCCTCTCGCCTGGAGGCCACACTGCCTTTGTCTTAACAACAGAATCAAACTCAATCCTGTGCACACGGCTTCTGTGGGGTGAGGTTTTGAACGAAGCTGAGTGTGGCTGTCTGCGGGAGCCATTCCCACACAGTTGGCAAGAGCACGCACTGTAGACAGGCAGCAGGTGGATTCAGCATTTGTTTTACCATTTACTAACTGCCGGAGCGTAGTCAGGTTATGTAACGGGGAGGGGGTCCTGCTCCATGTCTGTCAAAGTGAGAGTAACCGTACTACCTAGCTCTGCAGCTTTTGTGAGGAAGTGCTGGCATGTGGAAGTGCTTACTAAGCGCCACCTGTCAGTGGTGTGGTGACGAGGCTGATGTTACTTGCTTAGGAGGAGCGACGGAGGTCCCCCCCATTTGTTGTAGCTGCTGTTCCGCCAATACATCTTACATTTTCTGAACTGGACCTTACATTTACTTCATTTTGGTGCCAGACTTATAAAGCACTTTTTATAGCAGTGTCAGGATACCACCTTACACAGATCAAAGGCTCATTTTGCATAGAACAAGCTACTTTGCTGTCCCACTAGCTAAGCATGTTTTTGAGTGACCTTTTTTATCCTCAACAATCAGGAAGGTGTAAGAAAGTACAGTCTGTACAGATTTTAGTCTGTGCTTCATAAAGTGAGGAAAAAGTTACCTGTCATAAATGTGAGCTTGAGCCGGTATTACCATGGCCATATAAACTCCGTCCCAGAGCACGTGACCCTGTGGGTCTGCTGAGAAACACCTTCTACCCTCGGTCCTTCCCCTCCCTGACATCTCTCTCATCAGTGAGCACATATTTTTGACTGGCACCAGGTACACAGTGATGAAGAACAGTCAGTAACGACTCAGAGAGGGAGTTTTTAAAAAAAACACTAAACAAACTTTAAAAAATGAACTGGAAGAGCTCTATGTGGCAAAGAGCTTAAAATTAAACCGCATCAGCAAAAATCTAGCCAACCAAACAGAACCTTTAAGAGGAAGGATTTCAGGCTGAAAGGCAAACAATACTGTTTGATACACTGAATAACATTCTCCCAAAGGAAGATTCTCTCCTGTGCAAACAACCGTGTTCCTATTCTATCCTGAAACTCACTAACTCTTTCCCTTCCTGAAGGGTTTACCCTGGGCAAGCCTCCCTCAGCTTCAGGAGCGAGCAGCACAAATCCATTCTCAAACACAAAGCAGGGGAAACGGGTTCACTGCTGCTAGCTAAGTAGAACTCCATAATTATTGTAACTACCAAAATTAGTTCCTAAAATGAATGTCCCCTCTTAAGGATAACACCCCTTCAACCTAGACACAGGAAAGAAATAATAGGACAAAGAAAAAAAAACTTTATCAGAAAAATCTTAGTTCCTTAAAATGTGAAATTTCTACCTGCACAGAACTTCCTACTTCAAAGTACTTGAAATGTCACCTATTTTTTTGGAGGGTGCTAAATGCCAGAAATAAAAATCCTGCTGATGAGGTACCTTGTTGAAACACGCAGGCTCTAACTTGTCATAGCACATCTAATAAAGAGCCCTTTCCTTGGCTCTGCCAGAGGAGCGATCCTTCTCCAAGATGAGTCCCCAGATCTGCCTCAGCACCCGCCCTGCCTTGGGGACACACGGTCACCGGGGGCCCGGAACACCCCTGCTGCTGCCATACTCACCATACTGTCGAATTCCACGGAGCCCACTATGCGGGACACCTCGTCAAACTCCTCGGGAGACATGGGGAGCAGGTTGTCTGTAGTCAGAAGTCTAGAAGGGTGACTGGAATGGAGAGAGAGGAGAGGGAAATGTTAGTGTCATGAAAGCACCAGCAGGAGCACACTCAGACACGGTGTATCTCTGGGATTGAACGACCACTTCAGATTTTTGTTGCGGGAAAGTACATACACTTATAACACATCTGAAAAAGTACGGATCGCGGGAGGCTTCTGTCCCCAGCCCGGCCCCTCGGGAACACACTGGACTCTAGATGTGGGTGGGTAACAGCCAGCCTGGTACCTGTGCCGCTTCTGCCTGGGGAAGCCTCAGTGTGAGCACAGACAGCGTCACCCCGGAGGAGTGTCTCGAGGCTTACCCTCGACGAAAGAGCACCAGAGAAATGTCTGGGGAGTCCCTCGTCCCTACCTTGAGGTTTGTATGCAGATAAAGCTGCTCCACAGAGTGTTTTTACATGAAGGCTACATCCATTCAGCCCAAGTCAGTGCTGCAGGCCAAATAACTGACAATGACTTTCCAAAACTTTTTCTACCTTTTATAAAATGAAACAACAAAATAAAAGCAGGCGGAGAAGATGGATCTCGATGACTTTGGCCTTTTCTAGATTGAAAAGAACTGCTTTCCCACTCTTTTCAATTTTTGTTCATTTTATTTATACTTTTTCAAAGTCGCAGTTTGGGGAGAACTTATATACCTTACATACAACTTTGGTTTTTTGTTTTGTTTTGGTTGGTTTTTTTTTTTTAAGGCAATAAAATGCTGGCAGACAGTGACACCAGGATCTCTACTTAGGATCTTCCCAACAAGTCCAGTGGTGACGGCGATAGCAAGTACAGTGGAAAAGCAAAACGCAACCGCCAGGCCCCCGCCAGGAGCAAGGCTGGCTGGAGGATCTGAACATGCCACTCCGCGGTGCTCACTTACACTTCTGACACAGAAATCAACTCAGTCTTGATGTATCCGGTTCCCTTGGCGCCATCAAGTTCCATGGGTTCCGGGGCTAGAAGCAAACACATCATGCACACCTTCCATTAGAGAAATTACACAAGAACATTTTGAGGGGCTGAAGAGTCTACTGCTTTTCTTGATAGCTTAGAGTTCTGTAGCTTTTAAGGGGCTATGATCTCCCTGCCAGGGTCACCGGAAATTCTGGTGGGAAGGCAAAAGTGACTACAAGAAAGAGTAGAGAGATTTCAGCAAGCGCCTAGCTGGGCACTCGCTCTCGGCAAGGAAGCGGAGCCCGCCTATGCGAAGCTCTCACTGGTTTAGTTGATGTGATACACACAGCGGTCATGGTAAACTGAGGGCACCTTCGCTTCACAGTCATTGTGCTCACAGTGAGATTTCTGCTTCCAAAAAACAATTCACTTTGTTGGCATGTTCCAAAAGTGAACGGAACTAACTTGAGCCTTTTCAAATGTGATTCAGTGGCAACTGAGAGCAGAAGGCTAAATATCCTAAGGCAAGGCCCCCTCTTAATAATCATCACTGGACCGATGTGTGCATGTATACTTCTACCACCCTGAAACCCATCAAGATGTATGATTACAATGCACCAATAAAAAATAAATAAAAAATAAAATAAAATAATCATCACTAATAACAAGAGGATCTAATAGCCGGGCTTGGTGGCGCAAGCTTGTAATCCCAGTACTTGGGAGGCTGAGACAAAAGGATCACAGGTTCGAGGACAGCCTCAGCAAGGAGTGAGACTTTCATCAACCTAGTGAGACCCTGTTTGAAAATAAAAATAAAAAACAGGGCTGGGGGTATAGCTCAGCGGTAGAATGCCCCTGGGTTCAATCCTAGTACCAAATAAATAAATAAATAAATATAAAAAGAGGATCTAACAAATACACTACCCCTAAAATATGAAGCCGGGTGTGTTGGCAAACGCTTGTAATCCCAATACTTGGGAGGCTGAGACTGGAGGATCCGGGTTCTCAGCCAGCCTCAGCTACTTAGGCCCTCTGCAACTTAGTGAGAGCCTGTTTCAAAATAAAGAATAAAAAATAGGGCTGGGGTGTAGCTCGGAGGTAGAATGCCCCTGGGTTCAATCCCCAGTACCGCAAAAAAAAAAAAAAAGAAATTATCACTTCATTCCTTACATGCTGTATCGGTCCAAATAATACACTTCAGTCCAACCACACTGAGTTTATACTGTTTTGAATGCCCGCTTTGATTAATCCAGAAGAGAGTGGTGCGTCACTGGCAGCATGTTAGCTGCTGTGCACTTATGGACTGGGATGGCAAGGGCAGATCTATTCTTTTTTTGTGTGTGTGTGGCACTGGGGATGGAACCCAGGGGCATTCTTCCTGTGAACTACACCCCCAGCTCTATTTTTAAATTTTGAAACAGGGTCTCACTAAGTTGCTGAGGCTGGCTGCAAACCTGTGAGCCTCCTGTCTCAGCCTCCCAAGTACTGGGATCACAGGTGTGCGCCACCACGCCCGGCTCAGCAGATCTGTTCTCAACCGCTGTCTGAGAACAAACACTTCCCCAGAAGGACCTCACTGCGTGATTCCTCATGGGGCGGCGACTGCTCGCCCCCTCTTACCTTCCTTTGGCCGGGAGTAGTACTTTCCAAAGGCGTGGTCTTTGTCAATATTTGGATACAGATACTTCAGGGGATTCTCTGGAATATTCTCAGCAGCCATGACTTTGTAATTCCGAATGATATCAGGGAAAGTAACAGCAGAAAGCTCTTTCTTTGTGTAAGGTTCAACCGCATGGAAGTAAGGTTCTAAAAAAAGAGAAAAGCTTAGTGAGTTCCACAAAATTCCCCACAATGACAGAGAGAAATGAAACACTGCAGAGTTTTCAGATGGGAGTGAGCCTCGTGAGGATGAACCACCATCTAGAAGTTACCACCATATAGCGAACCTCTGTCTTTCTAAATAAATTTTAATCCTGTCCTTAAAAAAGGAAAAACGAAGGAACACTTTATTCTCAGTAACAATGTATTTGTCTTTATTTGCTCAGAGTTATAACTGTGGCCAAAAGAGATTTGTTAAAATTCCTTTAAATGCCCGAATCTCCAATAAAATGGCGCCCGAAGGGAGATAAATAATTGCCAACTGGGTACCTTGGCTCAAGCCATAGATTATGCTACTAAAAGATAAGCTCACTTTCTATTTGCTTCTCTTTTCATATTGAAAAGCATAACTTTATTAAAATATAATGATATACAGAAAACAACTTTTGAAACAACAAAAAAAGACCTCATGCTACTTTTCTCTCTAATCTTTAATGGAATAAGCCACAGTTTAGTCCACACTTGTTCTTATTCCCAGGCCTGATTCAAAGCCTTCTTCCTACTTCATCCAGAACTCACTTCTGGGTGTGCATAGCCCAGAAGTGGCTGGTTGTGCGCTGGGGGCCTCTGCAACTCCTGACCATAGTCAGGAGTTGTATCTTAAATCTGTGTGCTGTATCTTAAATGCTGTATCTTAAATCTCTGTGGCAAGGGCTGCCCTGCGTAAACTGTGCTGGCTGCCAAGTGTTTTCTTCCTCTTTATTGGATTGTAGCTCCATCTCTCAGCTGGCTCAGGAAATGAACTACTTGGGAAAAGAGGAAATGGGCAGGCTCCAACATCTACCGCCTACTACCAGGCTCTGATCCCAGCCCTCCGGCTTTTTCATCAGAGAAAAAAATAAACAGAACAAGAAAGGTATCCTGTCTTTTGCATCTACCCACTGGAAACATAAAAGTCACTGGACAGTTTGTCTTCCAGTCCTTTGAGCAAATCATAGGCCGCACGGAGAAGTGATCAGTTGGTCATTATGATTTTTACACCTGCTCTGTCCAGCTCCACCTCCAGAGCCCTGCTTCATCAGGCCAATGTGTTAGGATTCTTTCAGCCATAGACCCATTTGGTTAAAGAGAATTCCAATATACAACTGAGAGAACTTTGGGGCTGCTCTGTTTGAAGGCAGGGTGGAGGGCGCAGCTCCTCCCAGCAGCCCCTGCACCCAATCCCCACAGCCGCAGTGCGTGGAGAGTCTCCTCCACAAAGGCACTTCTCACCAAGCCTGTCCTCACCTGCATGCTTTACTCTGGAATTACCCTGAGTCTGGGACACTACACCGTGGGAAAGGTGACCTCTTCCGAGGAACTGGTTGCAAATTCTACTGACTCACATCCTTGATCTGCAGACAACAAATCTGACAGAAAGGAAGGAACTTGACCTTGGACCTTATCTTTTAAAAACCATCCTTTCCACAACACATTCCGGGCAGTGAGGCGCGGATCTTCACAGGGGTTTATTAAATCTTATCTGGGGGTGGAGGGGTCTCAGCTGGGTAAGGACGGAAACTGCAGTTTCTTGTCCAGAGCTCCGTACTCGTAGGAGCTGATCTGCAGTCATGAAGAAGGGTGTCAGACACACCCGTGCATGGCTCCTGTGCCCTCCACTCACCGCCTCCATTCTGGGACCGCTCCACCCAGGTGAACGTGATGGCCCCTTCCCGGGAGCTCTCGCTGAAGCGCAGCAGGAAAGTCCCTGGCTGCTGGTCCTTGAGCAGTGCGCGTTCTCGCTCCTTGCTGATAAAGCCCATGATACACCTGGACATGAGGAGATGGATGGAAGCACTTTGTAGTTCAATCGTGATTTTTAATTTTCATATTAATTTATAAACCTAGAAAATGACTGCAACTTGATAAGAGACCATATGATTAAAAATGGAGCCGGGCGTGGTGGCGCACGCTTGTAATCCCAGTACTTTGGGAGGCGGAGACCGGAGGATCCGGTTAGCGGCCAACCTCAGCGCGCATGCGCGCGCGCGTGATATATCTCTCTCTCTCTCTCTCTGTCTCTCTCTCTCTCTACCTAGTGAGGCCCTCCGCAACTTCGTGAGACCCGGTTTCAAAAATAAAGCATAAAAAAATAGGGCCGGGGGTGTAGCGCAGAGGTAGAACGCCCCTGCGTTCAATCCCCAGTACCGCAAAAAAAAAAAATGGATCGACCATTTAAAAATATATTGTCAATTAAGGAAGCATTTCACTTATACATATATATGCTAAAGTAAAAAAAACAACATGAACATGTAATAGGATGTTACAGACACTCAGGATAAATACATACTGGATTAATGGGCTTTATATCGTCACTTGATTTTTTTTAAGAGCCATGAACATGTCTGAAGTACACATCTTTCTTACTGGAGAGGAAGACTCAGACAATATATTTTCATATTCGAGCACCTCTGCCCAATTTTTTTTTTTTTGCGGTACCGGGGATTGACCCCACGGGCGTTCTACCTCCGAGCTACACCCCCATCCCTATTTTTTTATACTTTATTTTGAAACCGGGTCTCGCGAAGTTGTGGAGGGCCTCACTAAGTCGCTGAGGCTGGCCACGAACCCAGATCCTCCGGTCTCTGCCTCCCAAGTACTGGGATTACAAGCGTGCGCCACCACGCCTGGCCTACCTCTGCCCAATTTAAAGCTTTTGTTTTAATATTGGCTCATCCTGGGAAGAGTAGAATTTACCAAGTTGAAAAGGGCTTTTGGTTCTTCCCTAGGGACAATAGAGTAGGTGCTCAAGAAATTTTTGTTGAATGAATGACTACATGAATGGTATTCAGAGGTTGGTTTTTAAGTTTAGCTTTGTAAATACACACACACACACACACACACACACACACACACACACACGGTAATTTTAATGTTATGAGGTTCTCATAAAGCCTTGAAAGCCCGTGAGCATGTGTCTCTGTGAGACACACACAAATAATGAAGCCCAGCTCAGATTTTGTCTCAGCCTTGCAGCAAGGGGGCGAGTGCTAAAAACATGTCTCAAACACCCATTGGTGGCTCTTACCCATCATTCCAGAGAGAGAGTAGGTGTTTTTTGATGAGCTCTAGGATGCTTTCAATCCAAAGCCAGAAGGAAAAATTTTTATCATTAATATTTTCCTGCAAGTATAAAAATTCATACATTAGGCTCAAAGACATTCAAAATAATGACTTACCATACTCCCTCCCACTGCTAGATTTAACTTGCAAAGATGCCCCAGCTACCAAAGCTAGAACTGTCAGAACAGAGCAGCAGTGATCCCTTGGTAGGGAAGGTCTCAGTCCCTCCCCTCTTATTGGCATCAAGATCTGGAGCTCTCCATTTCCCTGGGCCAGCTCTGCTTCCCTCTCCAAACAGTAGCAACCCAGCCAGGAGATGACCTCCAGGGTGACACAGGGTAACCAAAGCCGCCCTCACACTAGGAAAGCCCCGAACATCGAGCTGCTCTGGTGACCTGGCAGGGTCTCACAGGCACACATTTCACATGGCCGTGGCCAAAACACTGCTGGGCAAGGGGCTGGGGTGAGGGGACGAAGACTCATTTCGGATATGAAAGAATGTTATCACTCGGGCAGGTGCTTCCTGTCAGACTCCAGCTTGGAGACAGACCTCCTGAGCAGAAGGAAAGTAAACAGCGTGCCCCAGGGGCTCCGTGAGTGAGAGGTAAACATGCCAAAATAAGCAAACAGTTAAGAACTGCAGCAAGAAATATGTGAACCTCAACGGAGAGCAAAAAGAAGGAGAGGATGTAAAACCCAGGCAGCACCCACCTTACAAAACCTGGTCCATGGAATAAGACCATCGAGGCCAGCGTTAGGACCTAGACAAACAAAAAGAAGCTTTTTCAGCAAACAGAAGTGGGTTCTGGTGTTTTGGTTGAACTGATGGCTCTTGTATTTTCTCTGAATGAAAAGAACAAACTCCCAACCAGGGAAGATTATATATACAGGGTTGATATTTTCGGACACATTAATACTAAAGTAATTGAGCAGCTATGCTATATGCCATGAAAGGACATGACTAAGACAGTTTGAAGCATGTGTAGGCCCCTTTGATTGTAATGGCATGGAGGAATGGATGGCAGATTACTGGGCACCATGATTATGAGAGTTTTGAGGGGAAGCGGAAGCATCACAGAGCCTCGCCATCTGCTCTCTCTCTCTCTCTCTAGCCTCCGTTCTCTCTTGCTCTTCTCTGAAGAGAAGACAAATCTCTTAAATACCTCTCCATGTTACATCCTCTTCCAACCTGACTTTGGCGTTAAGCTCTTGGTGAGGTCTCCAGAGAAGCTCCGTTCGGCCCCTTCCTAGCAAGTATCATTTCCCACCGCTTCCTGCTACTACCTTGGTGGAGTCTCCTCTCCCAAAGACCCTACAGAATTTTTTGTGAAGTTCAAACTTCACAAGAGTTTGAACTTCGGTGATGTTCCAAGTTTATTTTAGACACTGGTTAATGTGTTTCCCTCAGCCCTCCTCCAAACAGGACGTGGTCTCAGGGACACTGATGCAAATCCTAAGCCAAATGAGAGAAATGAGAGGAAGCCAAGGTGCTATTAGCTATACAAATTAAAGCAACCCAGGGTATAAGAAGTGGTAAGTCCACTATCTCTCTTTGATGAAAACCACAAATAACAAGCCAAGACAGGCAGGCAAGGAACCTTTCTTAACTCTTGTCCAGTAAGGAAAGGTGAATTTATGCTTTTATTAAACGGCACAAGACCTCCACTGTGTCAGTGGCACAGCTGAGAGAAGGGACTGTGAGGGCCACCTGGTTTGGAAGAGCCTGCTAGTGTGTGTAGAATTTGCAGTCCTGCTGCACAGAAAGCAAATCTGGGTAAGAGGTGTCCATAGAAATTTGTGTGTGTGGTACTGAGGATTGAACCCAGGGGCATTCTACCACTGAGCTACACCCCCAGCCCTGTTTTATTTTTTATTTTGGAACAGAGTCTCACTAGGTTCCTGAGGGCCTCACTAAGTTGCAGAGGCTGGCCGTGAACCTGTGATCCTCCCAAGTACTGGGATTATAGGTGTGTGCCACATGCCTGGCTGTGTCCATAGATTTATAAAGAAGTGCTTCACATACTCCCCTTTGTTGAAAGATCTGATTTTGAGACTAGCGAATCATTGATTTGTTTAGTGCAAAACGCTAATAAATCCACTGCCATTAGCCACTGAAAGGGAATTATCTACCATGGTCTAGACTCCACCTAATCTGGAAAAACTGCTGGTCAAAGGGGCATCTCCTGTTGCCTGGGCCCACCTGACACAGGGTTTGTAAGCCCATTCTCCCCAAGGATAATAAGACTTCATGTTTCTAATCAAGGACTTATTTTAGCCACAAATAATATATTTTACATAATCAAAAAACCTTTTCCTTAGGCTCCCTTCTCAGAAATGTTAAAATGAGACAAGGAGGAAAGGACTCATTTAACTCTATTAGGGGAGGTATGATTCTCACTTGGCTATCTCAACAAGTTGCAGTTTGAAAGGCCAACAGATCTTAACACTCTTCTACCTAAAAAAAAAAAAAAATAGAGAACAGTTGGGTGCGGTGGCACACGCTTGTAATCCCAGTACTTGGGAGGCTGAGGCAGGAGGATCGCAGGTTCAAAGCCAGCCTCAGCAATTTAGTGAGGCTGTCAGTAACTTAGTGAGACCCTGTTTCCAAATAATAAAATAAAAAGGGCCGGGGAATCCTCAATACCACAAAAGAAAAAAAAAAAAAAAGAACAAAGGAGACTGCAAGAGCAAAGTACATATTTTTATGAATTTCAATTTTTATATACATAAAAAGTTAATATGCTCATACCAAGAAGCTTCTCTCCCAACATGCTCAGCTGGTCCACATTGAGACCCCTCTTAGTGACAGATGAAAACTGCCAACTCAGCACCTCTGAAAGCTGAGACCATCGTGCACACGGTGGGTTCAAGAAGAAGGACAGATTCTAGAAGGAAAACACCCCAAAGCTAAGGGTTAGTGAGGAGCCACCAGTCGCAGACAAGGTACCAATCCATGTGTCCACCCCAAAGGAAGAGAATTCTCATTATTCACCAATTCACTTTTGTGAATTCATTTACTTACTAAAATTTACTTCAAACTGCAAAAGCAATACTCATGGCACCTTTGTGGTCACTTGAAGACCTGCTCATGTGGAGAGTGAGTGGCAAGAAATCTGAGTCACTCAACACTTATGTTCCCAACTGAGCTCAAAGACACTCAGGCCTCCTGTTTCAGCTCTCACACTGTAAAGAAGGGTTCCTCTGTGAAGTTACTTAATGCCATGTTTTTCTCACTTTTGTGACTTTGGGTTGATGATTTCATTGTTTACAATGGTGTCCAACTTAGCACTGAAGTGCTGTCAGATGTTCCTAAGCACAAAAAAGGCTGAGATGTGCCTTATGGAAAAAATATATGAGTTAGACAAACTTCCTTCAGGCAAGAACTAGAGCGCTACTGGCCATATGGTCAATGTCAATGAATCATCAGATATATTAAACAAGGTGCCTTTGAACAGAAATACACATATACAAGTTATGTACACACGGGTTGACAAACATGTGTGACCAGAGGCTCATAGAAACCTAACCTTATGTTTCCCTAGGAGCAGTGGTTCCGTATTCACTAGTTAAGTGTTCCTGGTTACTTAAAAGAACACGAGTACTTTCAATAACAAGAGCCAACTGTAATTAACCAACAGTGAGTGTCTACACTGCAAGAATGCAGCATGTTTGTTTAGGATTGTATTTATATTTTAAAAAGAATGACACTAAAAGACCTCTTCCACAATAAAAGTTGTATGAAACTATCAATTGTCTGAGCTCATTCACATGGAAGGAAAATCATTACTCTCATTTCTCATTTCATTTCTCATATGTACCTCACTTTCCCAGAATTACCCCAAATTCCTTGCAATGGCATGAGACTGTCACTTCTCCCTTAACATCTGGCCATCGGGGGGTATTTTGAAGATGCAGCTGGTGTCTTTGGTTAACCCCTGGTATAAAAGCAAATGTGTTTCCATACCCTGGGCTCCGCCACCAGCATGTTGTACCACAGGATGGAGGCCCAACCACTGGGGAGCTGGCTGACATTGGAGATGACCACGACGGGCAGAGAGGTCGTCTGAAAGTTGATAAAGACCTTGAAATCATCTCAATCACAGACAACTGTTTACCCTCAAAAATAAGCAGTATATATTTTATACTTGAGCATTTTAAATGTAAAGTTACCTTATTTTCTTCACACTCTATCTTTGCTATATCTTCCAGTTATTAATTCCCAACTCCTGATATAAAAAAGGTAACACAGCCTACCTCAACTGGAATATTTAGCTTATAGAAATTGAAGGTTAATTCAATTTTCTAGCTTCCTGGATGATCAAATTGATGTTAAGATAGTATTAGTGGAAAAGGATCATTTTTTTAATCAGTTAGGTAAATATCTCTCAAACAAAAATTGAGAAATAAAAATACATGTAAAATAAAGTTTTCTTTTTTTGTGGTACTGGGGATTGAACCCAGGGGCATTTTACCTCTGAGCTACACCCCCAGCCCTATTTTTTATTCTTTATTTATTTATTTATTTTTTAATTTTTTGAGGTACTGGGGATGGAACTCAGGGGCATTCTACCTCTGAGCTATACCCCCAACCCTATTTTTTATTCTTTATTTTGAAACAGGGTCTCACTAAGTTGTAGAGGGCCTCACTAAGTAGCTGAGGCTGGCCGCGAACCTGGATCCTCCTGTCTCAGCCTCCCAAGTACTGGGATTACAAGCATGCACCACCACGCCCAGCTCTTACACTTTATCTTGAAACGGGGTCTCGCTAAATTGCGGGAGGCCTCACTAAGTAGCTGAGGCTGTCCGAGAACCCGGATTCTCCAGTCTCAGCCTCCCAAGTACTGGGATTACAAGTGTGCACCACCACGCCCAGTTTAAAATAAAGGTTTCTACCTGGGGCCCTGGAGATCTTACCTCAAGGTCGATTACCAAGCCAGGCTGGCACAATTGGGTTTCAAAACTAAGGGAGTGAAGTTCTTCAGTAACGACAAGCGGACCCTTAGAAGATAAAAAAAGAAGAACGAGAATATTGACAATTCATTCACCGATCCTGCAACTTTCAAAAGTCAAATAAACAGGTTGCAGAGATCCTGGACCCAATTAGCTATAAAAGAGTTAATATTCAATAATCTAGCCCAGATTTAAAGATTCCAGGCTTCTCAGTGTTCTCTCAAAGATAAAATGTCTGGAATTATGGCAAAGGCTATCAATTCAGGGAAAAAATTCATCAGTGGGGAAAGAGCAGCTTCTAATGGGTTCATTCAATGAGTTTATTTAAGCATTCCTGGCCCCCAGCCCTTCTACCCACCCACATGGGCCGCGCACCTCACAGACAGGGAGGCGGAAAGCGCACATGTGCTTATCTACTGGAGGGACTGATTCACACAGGCTTGGCAGGTCAGAGAGCTTTGGTTTGGGGAGAATAGTTTTTTCAAAGTGCCTTCCTACACAGTACTCCACATAAACATCACAACTCAGAAGCAGGGAGTGCAGCTGCAAGACCCAGAAGGTCACAAATACGGGTAAGTGCAAACCAGGGCTGGAAGGCAGCTGTGCACAGCCAGCGTCTGTCTCGGTGCTCCAGCGCCCTCCACTGGTGGGGATATGGAAGGACGGCATGCTGTGCACGCGCCAAGGACCAAAAAAAAAAAAAAAAAAATTCCAAACCCAAACAACTCCAGACACTGTGCCCTTAGTCTGCAGACCATATTTTGAATGCACCATAAACAAATAACTTTCCTCGCTGGGCCCCAGCCTTCTGCAGGCATCCCCAGCCCACAGGGGTGCTGGCCTGTGCTCGCTGCACAGACCTGCCTGGTTAGGGCCCGTTCACAGCCCCTACTCTCACCTCATTTGTTCTGTTGCCAGCATTTTTCTGTTCTTTCAGTTGCTATAAAACAAGAAACCATCTTAGTAAGCCACATGTTCACTGTCAAAGTTGATGCCATTACAAATGAGACCAAAGTCAGGACTAGAAAGAAGGAAGGATGTGACATTATCTCTAGAACGCAGAACAACAGGTGAAAGGGTCCTTTTGTAGGTCGAGGAGCTGAAGGGCCCCTCCCTGCAGCCTGAGGGGGCGTGGCCACCGCGGGTCTAGAGGGATCCCAGGGATTGCATTCTGCTCCTTCCTCTGTGCAGTGTTCCCTCAAGCACCTTCATTAGCTGCTTCATGCCCCCAGGCTCAGGGGGGAGCTTCTCTACCCCCCCAGACTTCCAGTTAGGTCCAGCCACTCGAGGCCCAATTAAGACTGCCCTCAGGTGGGCCTCAGTCCTCGGGGTTCAAGTGGACACCCTCACACTTGCAGTGGGACCAGAGCTCAGACCATGTGTAGATCCCTAGCTGTGACATTTGTTGGGTCACAAGGTGGTCACCAGTGAAAAAGGTGCCTTTAACCAACACTGGGAGCCTTGGAACACCTGGCAGCAGCTCACTCAAAACACGCACTTGACTTTGACAGCCCCGCAGAATGGCCTCCTTCTCTGGAGACAAAGTGGTAGAGCCAGGCTGTTCCTGAAGGGAACCCCGAGAACACTGTGAAGCCCGCGGTTACTACTCTCAGGTGCAGACCCAAGGGCAGCAGGAACTCAGGTGCACATCAGTTTGTGAAATATTTTATTTATTTATTTTTTATTTTTTGTGGTACTGGGGGTTGAACCCAAGGACATTCTACCTCTGAGCTATACTACCAGTCCTATTTCTTATTTTGAAACAGGGTCTCACTAGGTTGCTGAGAGTCTCACTATTGCTGAGGCTGGTCTTGAACCTGTGATCCTCCTGTCTAAGCCTCCCAAGTACTGGGATTACAGGTGTGCACCACCACACCCAGCTGAAATATTTTTACTGAGATATGCACAGTCCCAGAGGAGTGTTTCAGAGAGTTGGGCAGAAAACAGAGCCAACGGCCCTGGGACAAAGAGAAACTGGGGTGCCTCAAGTGCTGGTGATGAGGAGACATCAGCCACAGTTGGGAAAGTCTGGGGGCACCTTTCCCATCACAGAATGCCACAGACTGCCACTCCAGTGTCAACAGAGACAGCATTAAGAGGGAAAGATGGTGGTCTTCCTACCAGGTGTCGAAATTCGGCTGCCAGGCTTCCATTGGTGGACTCCTCCATGTTCATCACCTTCGTGTGTGTGCCCAAGATATTGAACTTCCGAAATCTATACAACACAGACAGAGACACTCTAAGAGCTCCAAACTATTAAACAAAACAAACAAGAGAGCAATTTATAGTGCAAAGTATATCACATACCCTTTTACTGTATTTCTCTCATTCACATCTCTGAAAAAAAGATATATATATATAAAATTACATATATATTTAAAATTTTAAATAAGCTTTAACAGAATATTAAAGTCTATACATAAGTAAAATATATATAAAAAAATGTATGCCCACGGTTGCTGCCCCTGCGTTCACCTACTTCTGCCTCAACCTGCTCACACTGATGATGTCAAGTATCACTGAATGAGCTCAGGAAAATAAACTGTCAGGGCCTCACATTCTGTTCTCACTTGTATAACATGCTAACAGCACCAACAGCCTCCATAAACGTACGCCACAGTTGCTGCTGCTCTTTAAGCACTTACTCTGTGCTCTGCACTGGAGATCCGCAGACAGCACTGCTCTGCTACCATCGAACCCAGAGGCCCATCCAGAGTCATGGCTTAATCCTTATTTTTATTCTCCATTATCTTTCATGCTCTCATGAAAGTTCCAGAATAGTCAGTTATTTTGGGAAACAGGCCCATTTAAGTTTTAAGTCCGAGGTTAAAATCTTGAAAGATCTTGGACCTCATAGAGATTCAGTGGTTACTTTGCCATGCTATGGTTTGCATATGGTTTGTCCCCCAAAGGCTCCTGTGGTGGAGGCGTGGTCCCTGGGAGGTGATGGAGAGAGGAGGGGCTTAGCGAGAGGCGAGTAGGTCACTGGGCGCAGCCCTTGGAAGGGACTAATGCCAGCCTTGCAGGAAGGGGTTAACTCTCGTGAGACTGGACTGGCTCCTTCGAGAGCGGAGTGGTTATGAAACGAGCTTTCTCAGCTTGCTTTCTTGCTTCCTCTCTCACCATGGGGCTCTCACGCACACTCCTGTCATGTGATGCTATTCACCATGTTGTGACTCAACACCAGGCCCTAGCCAGAGGCTGCCACCTGATTGTGAACTTCACAGCTTCCTGAACCATGAGTCAAATAACCCTCTTTTTTTGTCTGTGGTACTTGGAATGGAACCCAGGAGCCTTCTACCTCCATGCTACTCCCCAGACCTATTTTACTTTTTATTTGGAAATAGGGTTTCGCTAAGTTGCCGAGAGCCTCACTAAGTTGCTGAGGCTGGCTTGGAACCTGTGATCCTCCTGTCTCAGCCTCCCAAGTACTGGGATTACAAGCGTGCGCCACCATGCCTGGCTCCCTCTTTTCTTTAAAATGTACCCAGTTTCAAGTATTTTGTTAAAGCAACATAGAATGGGCTAAGATAGTCATGTTCTGGCCAAATAATGTATCTGTTAGTGGCATAGATGTAGATTACAACTCATTAACTCACTCATAGGAGATAGCTACCCTTCCTTTCCCATCTCAACTAGAATTTCAATGTTTTTGTGAATGACAATTGCTATGAAAGAGAACTATTTTCCTTGGTTTGGGGAAAAAAAGAATTTAAAATAAAAGGAACAGTGTGATACAAAGCTGCCTGATCAAAGCTAAGAAAAAAAAAAACAGAGCTGGAATACACCAAAAAGACAAAGCAGCAGCACAAACAAACGGAAGAAGGACCGAGTAAAGCAGAGTGTGGTACACTGTCTGCAAGAAATATTTCCTATCCCTTGCACTGTGGCTGGCCTTGACTTGCTTTTAACAACACACTGGCCAGGAGTGATGCTGTACAAGTTCCAGGGCTAGCCTCTGCAGGTCTTACCTGCTTGAAAGGAACATTGTCGCCAGATGAAAAGCTCACGCTAGCCTCTTTGAGAGACACATGTAGAAAGACTGGTACTCCAGCTGAGCCCCAGACATGTAATGAGGCCATGCTAGATGAGCCCGCTCTAACCAAGACAGTCCAGAGCAGAAGGACCACCCTACAACTCACGGGATATGAAAAATAAGGTTTTGGGTTTGAAGCCACTAAGTTTTGGAGGTGGTTTGTTCTGAAGCAAAAGATAACATATATAAAGAGGTCAAAGATGATGGCGGGAAAGTCAGAGGCCCAGACTCTACTACAGGGAAAAACAGTCTTGCAGGAGTAGGAAGAAACAAAAAGCCAGAGGAAAATGATTTGAATTATCATGAATTGTTTTGAAACATGATAAATCAGCATGTAACACAAGCCAACAAAAGTACTTAATATATAGAGGGGGGTGGTATCTTGTTCCTTAATGTAAGTGGCTAGGTTGGGTCTAGCGTCTAAGGCAAAAACAGATAGGGCTGCTCTATTTGGACCCCCGTGAGAGATCCTGCCCATTTCTGGGTCCCCCTTGCCCAGAAGAGACAGGGTGAATGCAGCATGCTTCACAAAGGCCCCTCAAATGCCTATAACCTCACCCTAGAAACCTCCCCATGGCCCGCAGAATCACGCAGCCTGAATCTTCAGCTTGGGTTTGGTCAGGGGCCTCTGCTCTGGGGCCAGACAAGAGAAAGGGGTGGCATGCGAAGTCCAGCCATTTTGAGACTTCATGATTACAATCTCATATGCTCATTCTTTTGTTCATTTTAGTTTAAAAAGGCACAGACATTGCTACCAGCAGTGGGGGAGACTCCAAGCATTCCAAAACAGAGTCATGACTTAAACCGGCTGGGATCATTTGTAACAGCCCTGCTGGATCTGTCTAGGGCCTCTGCTCACCAGTGACTATGTCAGGACCTGGGGCTCTGCCCTAGGTTCCCAGGAAGGCTGACTTCCTCCCAGTGCAGAATTGTTGAACAGCTAGCAAGTCAGCTCATTTAGTGGAGGAATCCACACTGCTTAATAAAAACAGCATTTCAATAGTCCATGTATCTTAGATAATTAGAGATGTCTTACTTATCAAATAAGACTTTGACCTTCAAATTATAATTCAGCTCTTGCAATTTCACCAACAGTCTGGAAAGAAAAATAAAAGTCATTACTTTAAAAAGTTATCTACTACAATTTATTTATTATGCTAATTCCCCATTTATGAATGTTTATATAAACCACTCCCCCTCCAGTGTTTTGTTATTATAAACAATGAAATTGGCATGCCTGTGTATCTATGGGGGATGGAACCTAGGGGCCTTCTACCTCCAAGCTATAACCCCAGACCTATTTTTTTGTGTGTGTACTGGGGACTAAACCCAGGGGCATTCTACCTCCGAGCTATACCAGCAGCCCTATTTTTTTATTCTTTATTTTTTGAAACAGGGTCTTGCTAAGTTGTGGAGGGTCTCACTAAGTAGTTGTGGCTGGCCGGGAACCTGGATCCTCCGGTCTCAGCCTCCCAAGTACTGGGATTACAAATAAGCGTGCACCACCATGCCTGGCCCCCCAGACCTATTTTATTTCTTATTTGGAAACAGGGTCTCACTAAACTACTGAGAGCCTCACTAAGTTGCTAAAGCTGGCTTTGAACCTGAGGTCCTCCTGTCTCAGCCTCCCAAGTTCTGGGATTACAAGCATGTGCCATCATGCCCAGCTCTTTTTCTTTTTTAAGTGTATTTGTAGGATCAATTCCTAGATGGGGCAAATTGTAATATTAAATTCTGATGGAACAAAGCACTGATTTTACATTCCTATCAAAAGTTAATGAGGAGCCTGGCATGGTGGCACACACCTGTAGTCCCAGTACTTGGGAGGATGATGAGACAGGAGGATTGCAGATTCGCAGCCAGCTTCAGCAATTTAGTGAGACCCTCTGCAACTTAGTGAGACCCTGTTTCAAAATAAAAAAATAAAATAGGGCTGGGGTGTATCTAAGAAGTAGAATGCCCCTGGGTTCACACAGGGAAAAAAAAATTAATGAGGGAAGCTGTTTTCTTATATAAGCTCACCAATAGGGGGTTTTATCAAAATTTCTACTTAGGGCCAATTTATATGGGTGAAAGAGTGAACATTACTCTATAAAACTTGTGTCTAATTTTCTGTCCTATTGGGAAAAAATAAAAGCTATCACCCATAATCAGAAAAACGAGGGTCACACTGTATCACCCCAGGGCAATGAGGAGAGATGGAAGGAGGGGCTCGGGGCTGAGAATCTGGTGATCTGCTCTCCTAGCTGGGGACTGTGGGAGGAGCCCTCGGGCCTCTGGTCAGCTCCATTCAGTGGTGCAGGTGATGGATTAGCTTTCCTGCCACCTGTGGGTTCTGGATCCCACGTGTGCTTGTGTGTGGTACTCTAACACTTCCAGCCAGCGAAGCAGCACCCGGGGACCTGAATCAGCAGCACCCCATAAACAAGGACCAGGGCCGACCCTGAAGGCGAGTCCAGCTCTTCAGGATCCAGCTGCTCATCTCTAGAGTAATGGCTAAATGAATGCTGACAGCAAAGCTGTATGTTCTCACCTGGAAACACTTCTACAATTATTATCAAGGCTACAAAACAATATGCATGTATAATCCTAATTTTAAAAAGTGAAATAGAGTGTGTCATGTATTTTGTGTATATGTGTCTATGTATGAAAAAATATAGAGAGACACTTGGATTTATAGATTTGAGTAGATATGGACAAAATTATGGGAGGATAGACACCAGGCTGTTTCCTGTTGTGGTTTACAGATATTTAGATCAGAGACCACTCTGGAAAACTGATGAAAGCTACAAACTCACCAGAAAAATGTACATGTCATAATCTACATTCACGATGCTACTTCAGTTTTAGGGGTTCATAAGGCTAAGATTGCAAGCCTATGCTCAAGTGGAATGAGGCTGCTGGAAACATCTTATCATAGATATTTTTGTAATTTTGCATTCCTTTTTACTGTGGATGTACATTACATTTACAATTGGAAAAATACATCTATATTGGATATATTTCTATTTTGAGTACAAAAGAATCTTGGATATTCCAAGTAAGAATTCATATTAAAATGCCTAGCCGGGCGTGGTGGTGCACGCTTGTAATCCCAGTACTTGGGAGGCTGAAACTGGAGGATCCGGGTTCGCGGCCAGCCTCAGCTACTTAGTGAGGCCTCCGAACTTAGTGAGACCCTATTTCAAAATAAAGAATAAAAAATAGGGCTGGGGGTGTAGCCTAGAGGTAGAATGCCCCTGGGTTCAATCTCCAGTACCGCAAAAAAAATAAAATAAAATAAAAATGTCTGCTGAGAAATTACTTCCTCTGAAGCACCCTATATAATAGTTTTGCAAAAGGAAATTTGGAGTGTAAACTATGAGATAGGCGGCATATGGAATTATATCTTCCTTACCTCAACTTCACAGTGAACTGTACCCCTGTCTTCAAGACCAGTGGCCTCTGAGGATGAGTTGGCATGCATGGCTGTCTTTCCACCACAAATGAGCTGCAAATACCCAGCAAAGTGTAGACAAATTAGCATTTCTATCAAGACTGAGGCAGTAAAAAGTAAATGATTTTCCTTAAAGAGGAAATGGACTTAGAAGGCATAACCTGAAAAATAATTTGAAAGAGTTTGACCAATTGGATGAACAAAGTGATGTTTGCTAGTTAGTAAATAAATCCCCAAATCTAATTTACACTCAACAAAAACAGTGACTGTAATGACTTATAATACTACCCAACAATGAAAATCCTGAATTTGACTATGTTCATTTACAAATTTGCATTAAGTACCAAATTTGTACTACAAAAATTCCAACTAAATGTCTCTAATTTTTTCAGACTCCAGCATATAGGCATTTCTGTCTGGACATTAGCCACAGGGACTCAAAGACATTTTCAGTATGTCAAGTTAGTATTTGAGAAACCCTGCTGGGCCGGGCGTGGTGGCGCACGCTTGTAATCCCAGTACTTTGGGAGGCAGAGATCGGAGGATCCGGGTTCGCGGCCAGCTTCAGCTCTCTCTCTCTCTCTCTCTCTCTCTCTCTCTCTGTCTCTGTCTCTCTCTCTCTCTCTAGTGAGGCCCTCCGCAACTTCGTGAGACTCGATTTCAAAATAAAGGACTAAAAAATAGGGCCGGGGGTCTAGCTCGGAGGTAGAACGCCCCTGGGTTCAATCCCTGGTAC
>PVJS01030740.1:0-23883 GCA_004027185.1 Glis glis | reverse complement strand
GCCCTATTTTTTATACTTTATTTTGAAACTGGGTCTCACGAAGTTATGGAGGGCCTCACTAAGGAGAGAGAAAGAGAGAGAGAGAGAGAAAGAAAGACAGGGAGAGAGAGAATGAGAGAGCTGAGGCTGGCCGCGAACCCAGATCCTCCAGTCTCCGCCTCCCAAAGTACTGGGATTACAAGCGTGCCCTACCATGCCTGGCTTACCATACTGTTTTTATTACTATGGCTTTGTAATATAGTTTGAAGTCAGGTATTTTGATGCCTCCTGCATGGTTCTTGTTGCTGAGAACTACTTTGGCTATTCTGGGTTTTTTGTTGTTCCAAATGAATTTAAGGACAGATTTTTCTATGTCAGTGAAGAATGACTTTGGTAATTTAATGGGTATTGCATTGAATCTATAGAGCACTTTTGGAAGAATGGCCATTTTGATGATATTTATTCTGCCTACCCAAGAGCATGGGAGATCTTTCCATCTTCTATGATCCTCTTCAATTTCTTTTTTCAATGTTTTATAGTTTTCATTTTAGAGCACTTTTACCTCCTTGGTTAGGTTTATTCCCAAGTATTTTATTGTTTTGGGGGATATCGTGAGTGGAAATTTCTTCTGGATTTTTTTTCAGTGGATTTATGGTTGGCATACAGAAAAGCTTCTGATTTTTAAGATTGATTTTGTATCCCGACACTTTGCTGAATTTGTTGATCAGTTCTATGAGCCTTTTGGTTGAGCTTGTTGGATCTTCTAAGTATAATATCATGTCATCTGCAAATAGAGATAGTTTCAGTTCCTCTTTTCTTATTTGTACTCCTTTTATTTCCTTCTCTTGTCTTATTGCTCTGGCTAGAGTCTCAAGTACTATATTGAAAGGGAGTGGTGACAGCGGACATCCTTGTCTTGTTCCTGTTTTTAAAGGGAACTCTTGAAGTTTTTCCCCATTCAGTATGATGTTGGCTGTGGGCCTATTGTATATTGCCTTTATGATGTTGAGGTATGTTCCTTCTATTCCAATTTTCTGCAGTGTTCTTATCATGAATGGGTGTCAGATTTTGTCAAATGCTTTTTCAGCATCTATTGAAATGATCATGTTATTTTTCTCTTTAGTTATGTTTATGTGGTGGATTACATGGATTGTTTTTTGTATGTTGAACCAGTCTTGCATCCCTGGGATGAAGCCGACTTAGTCATGATGTATGATTTTCGTGATGTGGTTTTGAATGCGTGTTGCTAGTATTTTTAGAAATTTTGCGTCTAAGTTCATCAATGATATAGGTCTGTAGTTTTCTTTTCTTGAGCTGTCTTTGTTTGGTTTTGGTATTAGTATGATGTTGGCTTCATAGAATGTGTTTTGGAGAGTCCCATTTCTTTCTATTTCACAGAATTGATTGAGCAGTAATGGGATTAGTTCTTCTGTAAAGGTTTTATAAAATTCACTTGGGAAACCATCTGGACCTGGGCTTTTCTTTGATGGTAGGCTCTTTATTGCTGTTTCAATCTCGTTAACTGCTATTGGTCGATTTAAATTTTCTATGTCTTCTTGATTCAACATAGGAAGGTTGTACGCATCTAGGAATTTGTCAATTTCTTCCAGGTTTTCCATTTTGTTGGAGTATAGTTTTTCAATGTAGTTTCTGATTATCCTCTGGATTTCCATGCTGTCGGTGGTAATATCACCTTTTTCATCTCTTATTTTAATAATTTGGGTTGATTCTCTCTTTCTTTTGGTTAGGTTGGCTAGTGGTTTATCTATCTTGTTTATTTTTTCAAGGAACCAGCTTTCAGATTTGTTGATTTTTTGTACTTTTTTTATTCTCTACTTCGTTGGTTTCTGCTCTGATTTTAATAATTTCCTGTCTTCTACTAGCTTAGGGGGTTAGACTGTTCCTGTTTTTCAAGGGCTTTGATGTGTGTCATTAGGTTATTTATTTGGTGATTTTCTGTACTTCTTATGTAGGCACTCAGTGCTATGAATTTTCCTCTTAATACTGCCTTCAGAGTGTCCCAGAGATTTTGACATGTTGTGTCTCTGTTTTCATTTGTTTCTAGAAATTTCATGATTTCTTCCTTTATTTCTTCTTTTACCCATTCCTCATTCAGCAGTGTGGTATTCAGTCTCCACATGTTTATGAGGTTTCTCTGGGTCTTCTTATAGTTGATTTCTAGTTTCATTCCATTATGGTCTGAAAAGACGCAGGGGATTATGTCACATTTTTTGAACTTGCTAGTACACACTTTGTGGCCTAGAATATGGTCTGTTTTCGAGAAATTTCCATGAGCAGCTGAAAAAAATGTGAATTCAGCTGTAGTTGGGTGGAATATTCTGTATGTGTCTAGTAGGTCCATTTGGTTTATGGTGTTCCTTAGGTCTGAGACATCTTTACTGACCTTTTGTCTTGAAGATCGATCTAGTGGTGTGAGAGGTGTGTTGAAGTCTCCCAGTATTCTTGTATTAGGATCTATGTGTGATTTAATGTTGCGAAGAGTTTCTTTTATGAAAGCTATTGCACCTATGTTTGAGGCATAAGTGTTGGCTATTGTTATATCCTCTTGCTGGATTGTTCCTTTTACCAGTAAGAAATGTCCTTCTTTGTCTCTTCTGATAAGTTTAGGTTTGAAGTCTAATTCGTCTGATATCATAATTGCTACTCCTGCTTGTTTTTGAGTTCTGTTAGCGTGGATTACCTTGGCTACCCCCCTTCACCTTTAGTTTGTGCATATCTTTACTTGTAAGGTATGTTTTTTGCAGGCAGCATTTAGATGGATTGTGATTTTTAATCCATTTTGCCACCTTATGTCTTTTGATTGGGGAGTTGAGACCATTTATATTCAGCATGATTATTGAGAGATGGGTTTTCATTCCTAACATTTTGAGTTTTAATTTCTGTTTAAGGTCGTGTTTGTTCATTGCCTAGTTGTTTGTTTGATGGGAATCACTGTTTCTCTGGTTCTGGTGTTTCCTTATCATTTCTTCTTTGTAATTAATCTCTTTGAGCATTTTCTCTAGTGCTGGTTTGGAAGACATAAAGTCTTTCAGCTTCTGTTTGTCATAGAAGGTTTTTATTTCCCCATCAAATTTGATAGATATCTTTGCTGGGTAGACAAATCTTGGCTGGAGGTTGTTTTCTTTCAGAGTTTGGAATATGTCGCTCCAGTCCTTCCTGGCTTTCATGATGGTTTGGGAGGTCAGAAGTGATTCTTATTGGTTTGCCTCTGACTGTTACTTGCTCTTTTGTTCTCACTGCCTTTAAGATTCTCTCCTTGGCCTCTACATTAGTCAGTTTGATTATTATGTGGCGTGGTGAACCTCTTTTCTGATCCTGTCTATTGGGGGTTCTATATGTTTCCTGTACCTGTGTATCAACCTCTCTTTCTATGTTTGGAAAATTTTCTAATATTACTTCTCTGAATAGATTATTGATTCCTTTAGTTTCAGCTTCTAATCCCTCTTCTATGCCTATTATTCTTATGTTTGCTCTTTTAAAACTGGCTGAGATCTCCTCAATGTCCAATTCATGCTGTCGAATTGTTTTTTCTAATTTATATACTATGTGTTCATTTTTGGAGAGGTCATCTTCTAAGAGTGAGATTCTGTTTTCCATGTGGTCTAGTCTATTGTTAATGGTCTGTATTGATGCCTTCATTTCAATTATTGCATCCTTCACTACTTTCAGAGCTTCTTTGTGATTCCTGCATATTTGATCCTTCATTTCTATCAGGCTCTCTCTGAATTCTTTTCGGGAATCCTATATAATTTCCTCTATTGAAGTTCTGAATTGTCCTCTGGCAATCTTTGCACTTCTGTTTTGGTGGGTTCTGTTGTTGTGGGATTGTGGGGGCTCATTGTTTCTTTGCTATTCTTCCTTTTCATGATTTCAGGTTTCTTATGTTTATACCTTAGTTGCTTTTGGTAGTTCTCTCTCCCTCACTCTGTAGGTATCCTATGTCTAATCCCTCTCCCTTTATGTTTTCTTATCCTGTAGGTAGATAGTTGCTACTAGGTGAGCCTTAAAGGTGAATATCCTTTCCTGAATGGTTATTCTCACTTGCTCGGTATAATGTCCATTTGCAGGCACAGTTCTTGGTCTCCTTCAGTGATTGCAACACTTGCCTGGTGCCTCTCACTACCTGTGTAAGCGATCAGTGCCACTATTGCCCTTCTCTCTGCAAGTGTGGGTCTCCATGGTCTCTACTTGGGCTGTCCCTATGTCTCTCTCTATCTACACCTATGGCAGGTGTCACCATCAGGGGGCCCTGGGCTTGTGTCTCTCTTTGCCTACAGAAGCCATGGGTGTCACCTTGCCCTGATTCTGTGTAAACATGGAACTCCATGTTTTCCACAGAGGGGACTGGTTTGGTCAAATTTTCTCTGGTACCTCAGCTGTATGTCCTATGGTGATCCCCAGGTACTCTACAAGGGTGCTGCGACCCGCAGGCTGCAAGTATGTCCCACTCAAATGTTGCCAGGGACTGTCTGCTTATCCACGCATCTACCACATCCCACAGCAGACCCCATTCCCACCTCCTCTGGGACAATCCGCACTGTACCAGACCCTGCGAGTCCCTGTTGCCGCGCTGGGTGGTCTCCCCCTGGGGCGGCTCGTTGACTTATGGTCTCGTTGAGTGCTGCTCTTAATCTCTGGGGGGTGGGGAGGGCGGGATCAGTTACAGCTGCATGCTCTGGTCAGGCCTCCGGGTCCTGGGGACTGCTGAGTGTGGATCGAACTGCTGCACGCACCCGTCGCTGATGCTCTGCAGTGCTGGTTTTAGAAGTGCTCCCAGGCTTCCTTGTTGGAGCCTGCAGAAGCTGCACTGCTGGTTGCTGTCGGTGGGGTCTGATCAAGATGGCGCCGCTGCCCCTTCTGTCTACGCAGCAGTTCGGGTCTGTGTCACGTGTGGAGTGGGTTGCTGCTCCCCTTCGCTGCTGCTATTCTGCAGCTGCTGGGTGCACAGCAGGTCGCTGGCATCTCCGTTGGACTTGTGTGGAAGCCACAAAGCTGGTAGCCGCCGGGAAAGTCCTGCCAAGATGGCGCCACTGCAGCCACTGTCGCCGCCGCCATTTGGTGTCTTGAGTGTGGAGGAGCCGCTGCTTTCTTTCGTCTCTGCTGACCTGCAGTTGAACTCACAACAGGTCTCTGGCTTCTCTGCTGGCGGCGTGTGGAAGACGCAATGCTGATAGCGGCCGGCGCGGTCCGGCCAAGATGGCGCCACAGCCGTCCCTTAGGTAAGGCATTTGGAGCTTTTTACTTCCCTTTGCCTTGTCTTCTGGCTTTGATTTCATCACATTTCGATCCCTTTGTTGTTTACTTCAAGTTTTTGTTGCTTTTCTTCTCCTGTGGAGAAGTTGCTTTCATGGCGATTGAGATCCAAATCTCAGAGATTATAGCTTGGTATCTCCTTTGGTCGCCATCTTGGATCCTCTTGCTTTCCTTTTCCTTTGCTGGAAATGTTCTTGTATGTTAGTTCTCACATCCTCAAATGTTAGTTCTCACTATTTTGTTCCCAAATAATTATTTCTCATCCACACTTCAAACTATATTCACACTCAAGTCCACACTTCCAGCCTCATTCCATACTTCTCTACCCAGTCCACTCATCCCCAACTTCCTATGTAGTGCTGCCATGGGTATGTTCATTGATGCTTACCACTCATTCATGTCTGACCTAGGCTACATCTGCAGATAGAAGCAGTGGCAGTACCTCTTGATTACAAAGTTTCTTGAACATATAAGATTCTTATTATGGTATCTTACGGAGCTGGCCAATTTAGTACATGGTTTCCTTAATCTTAGAAGAGGAGGTATGTAAGTTTCCCAAAGCTGTGGTAACAAATTACCCTTAACATGGTAGCTTGAAAAAATACATATTTATTATATTATTTACTATTGAAAAAGTATTCACATAGTGAAAGGATGAGTCTCCATCAAAATAGATAACAATAAATGATGCAATGAATGTTGTGACATTTGTTTATTACTTGTTATGAAAGCAAGAGATCCAAAATTTAGTTGCAGGCTCATATGCACTTCCTCCAGTGGTTCTGGAAGAGAGTGCATTCCTTGCCTTTTCCAATTTCCGGTGTCTGCCAGTATTTCTTATAGCTGCACCACCCCAATCTCTGCCTGTGTGCTCATTTATTTATTTCCTCTTTGTATCTCTTGTGAAGACACTTGTCATAAGGTTTAGGACTTATCCAAATAACCCAAAATGATCTCATGTCAAAATTTTAAACTTAATTAAATTGACCAATGTTATAGTTAGATATAGAAGGTCCCCTAAAGAGCTCATTTATTAATATTCAGGGTTAATTTATGAGAGTTATAATCTCAGCAGTGGATAAATCCATTGTAATGGGTGGTAGCCTGAGCTGGTAGGATATGACTGGAGAAGGTAGGTCCCTGGGGCCACAGCCTTTGGGATTATATATAGTTTCTCCTCCACTTGATCTCTCTCTTGCTTCCAGCTTCTATGATGTGAGAACAAAGCCTTTCACTCTCCCTCCCTCTGTTCCCTACCACTGCCATGCCCTGAGATCCACAGTCCCTGGCCTCACATGGACTGGACCCCAATATCCCCAAGGACAATTGTGAGCAAATAAATCATTCTTCAAAGTAACATGGTCAGATCTTTTGGATTATAGCTGTGAAAATACTGACTAATATGGAAAATAGTACCAGAGGAGTGGGGCCAGGGCTATATCTAATTCTGACCTTGTGGATTGTGAGTCTTTGAAACTGTTTTGTGAGAGGGAATTGGAAGGGCCAGAATGTGACTGGAAAGGCAGATAATAGAGACTGTGGTTGGGAAATTTTGGGGGGCAATGAGTACTCCATAGGAAAATAGAGTAGAAGCCATGTGTGTTACACTTTGGTAAAGAAATTATTGGCATTTTGCCCATGTCCTAAAACTATGTGTGAGGCTGAATATAAAGGAAATGGACTGGTTCATAAACTGAAAGAGGAAATCTTAAAACAGCAAAATATCTGAATTGCATTATGGATATTGATGTCCAGGTTCAGTAAATTGTACACCAAATTTCAGAAGTAAAAAGTAAAGCAGAGAGACTTTGTAGATTTGCAGTTTGGCCAGAATGACATGTGTAAAGCTGTGGCCCAGAGATATGGTGCTGTGAAAGAAAGTAAGATGACTGAAGGGAGGTCAAATGTTTTGCATAGGGAAAAAGAAAAGAATGTGGTCTTGCTGGAGGCAAGCTCAGCACTGCCTATCGTGGAGTCAGGCTCTGCCATGGCCATCATGGAAGTGGCAGATGGAGTTGGAGCCGGGGGCATCCCAGATGGGGTTGAGGCCAGTGACAGCCTGTATGGACTTTGGCCCAGCTTTGGCCTGGATAAAACAGGACCAATGGCTGTGATTGGCCAGAGGCAATGATTAAAGAGAGTGGACTACCTTTTCTGTTGGTGGTCCATCTCAGTGCTCAGGTAATACTGGCTTTGCTGGAAAGGGGGGCATGGAGGCCTCCCTCCAGCTTTCAAAGGAAGGACTGGGAAGTCAGGCAACATGTGGCAAGGTCAGAATCCCTGAAATCCGGCCCGAAAGTAGCAATTTGTAAAGCTGTGGTGAAGCCAAAGTTGCAAGAAAAAACCCTGAGATTTAGAAATGCCAGAAATGTGGAATGATCATGGGAAAAGGCTGCCAGCTACAGCCATGGAACCAGGCTAGAAGAGGTAGTAAACCAACCATTGCAATCAGCCAGGCCACAGGGGCAGGGTTGCCAAGGCCCTCTGGAGATCTCATCTCACCACTATGTGCCCCAGAAGAGAGAAACGGAGCTTCAGGATTAAATACTTGCCCAGCTGGATTTTGCTACTCTTTTGGTCCCATTCCTTCTTCCTATGGTTCTATTCCTCCCCTTTGGAGTGTAAATGTTTACTCTTTGCCATTGTACATTGGATGCATATATCTTACTTTTTATTTTTATTTTTATTTTCTTTTACAGGGACTCACAACCAAGAGTTCACCTTAAGTCTCAGAGGAGAGTTTGAACTTCAGGACATTTAAGTGATGCTGGAATTGTTAAGACTTTGAGAACTCTTGGAGTGGACTAAATGCATTTTGCATTTTGAGCTGGACATGATCTCTTCAGGAGCAAGGGGTGGAATGGTATAGTTAGATATAGAATGTCCCCGAATGAGCTCATTTATTAATATTCAGGGATGATATAGTTAAGTTGTGAGAGTTGTAATCTCAGCAGTAGATAAATCCATTGCGATGGACTTATCTGAGTGGTGGACTGAGCTGGTAGGGTATTGCTGGAAAAGGTACATTCCTGGGGCTCAACCTTGGGGATTATATATGGTTCCTCCTCTCCTAACTCTCTTGCTTCTGGCTTCCCTGATGTGAAAGCAAAGTCATGCAAGAAGTCTTCCCCTCACTGCTTCCTGCTGCTGCCATGTGCTGAGACTGCAGTCCCTGGACTCACATGGACTGAACCCCAATATCTCCAAGGAAAATTGTGAGCAAATAAATTTTCTTTCCTCTAAGTTATGTAGTCAGATCTTTTAGATGATAGCTGTGAAAATGAGGACTAATACAACTAATGACCTTTTTTTTTTCTAAACAGAGGCATATTCACAGGTTCCAGGATGTGGACATATATTTTCAGAGGCTACTATTCAATCTACTATGTGCAATATTCCCCTTGGGTCATCAGCTCTGCAGTATGGATTTGATATTCAGTCTATAGTTGTTTTTCTCAGGCATTGCAAGAATTCTGCAGTCATTTTTTCCTTGTAGTCAATTATTTTCTGATTAATTTATATAGAATAAGTTCTGTTATATTCCTCTGAACATTAAAAAAGTATAATTATTTTATTATAGCATATTGTGTTATTATTCTTGTCTGTCCACCAGAATGCATGCTTTTGCACCATATATTTTTAGTTTACTGATGTATCCATACTGATCAACATAGGGCTTGCCCAAAATAATTATTGAGAACCAATCAATAAATAAACAACAATAATATGTAATATATCCTGAATCTCAATTTTCTATCTTCTATTTCCATTATAAACTCTGTGATATTTTCCCCTTTATCATCTTCTACAATATAGTGATAATTAATCTAATCTGATCTATAATTTGAGTAAGTATAATCTTGATTCCTAACTTTATTTTTTATAATGGGTTTCAAAATTATTCCATTGTATTTTTAAATTTCTTGCAATCTAAACTGGATTCATTCTTACATTTTAATTTCTTTCTATTTCTCATTGTTAAGGTTTGAATATAAGATTCCACTGGAAGAGCTAATGTATTATTGCAAAAATGTTTAGCGTTGAAATGATTGAATCATGGGGGTTATGATCTCATCAGTGGATAAACTCATTGATGAGTTAATGGACTTATTGGATGGTAAGGTTTTCATGTAGGGTGTGGCTTAACAAGGTAGATGACTGGGTGTGTGCCCTTAGGGACTATCTATCTATCATCTATCTATCTATCTATCTATCTATCTATTATCTATCTATGTCACTCAACCCTTCCTCTCCCCCCTGCTTTCCCCTCCATTCTCTAAGCTCAACAGATATGACCCTACCTAACATGGACTAAAGCCTCTAATACCTCCAAAATTGTTAACAAATAAATTTTATTTCTTCTCAGTTGTTGTCAACAGGTATTTTTTTTTTTTTGCGGTACAGGGGATTGAACCCAGGGGCGGTCTACCTCCAAGCTACACCCCCGGCCCTATTTTTTTATACTTTATTTTGAAACCGGGTCTCATGAAGTTGCGGAGGGCCTCACTAAGTAGAGAGAGAGAGAGAGAGAGAGAGATAGGGAGAGAGAGAGAGAGAGAGAGAGAGCTGAGGCTGGCCGCGAACCCAGATCCTCCGTTCTCCACCTCCCAAAGTACTGGGATTACAAGCGTGCGCCACCACGCCCGGCTTCAACAGGTATTTTGAGTCACAACAGTAAGAATGATGACTGAAACACTCATCAAGCTATCTTTCTTAATCACTTATTGAACATTGTATCTTGCATATCTTAAGTCATACAGTTCATATTTGGTTGCAACTTATTTAGAACTTAATATATCTTGTGAATTGTGGCAAATATATAAAGTCAACATTTCTTCTCTAATTAAACATTACCATGTACTTCTTCATGCTTTATATTTTTCTAGAGTCTCTTTGAGGAAAAAGCTATGCTGAAATTTGTGCATGAGCGTATGGGGTGGATGTGCCTTGTTTACTTTCACTATCCATTGATTCCTTATAAGAGGGGACAAGCTGGTACCTCAAGATGGAGAGCAAGTACCTCTTTGACATGCTTAAACATTTTCTTCTGAGCTCAGAATTGACAGGACTCAATGCCCCCATGTTTGCCATCTTATTATGATGATAAAATTTTATCCTTATGTGATAGAAAACTATTTGCTCTTTTCTCACTCCAGAAACCGTCTGTGCTATGACAGGCCAACAGAACATTTCTCAACCTCATCTTACTTTCACATCTCAGAGTATTATCTGAAATAGTCTGTGTATCCCATTTGCACTCCTTAGTGCTGTAGAGAATTATAGTACTGGAGACTAGGTGCATACATGGAAATAACAATTATACAAATGATGGTGGGGATGAAGTGTTTCTCTGGCTATCCTACAATATGGTCCTACCAGAAAGAAGAAAGGGTTGAATAAAGAGCTTGATTGTGTATTTCTTTATTTTATTTTCTCTTATGTTAGCACATAATAGATTTTCCTTCCTTCATGTAACAAATGAAGCATCCTCAGATCCTTATTTTAATTCCCTTTTCTATTTTATGGTTTTGAGGAATAGTGAACTTCTTCAAAGTAGCAGTTAAGGTGCCTATTAATTATAGTTGTAGGGGCTTCCATGTATTACGGATTAAGAGAACTTTTAGTTTCAGTAGTGCTCTATCTATATGATGGGGATATAGTGGTCTTGAGCAATTCACTTGTCTGGTATAAGTTTTAATTGTCTCATCTATAAAATGAGGCCAACAGTAAGATCCACAACAAAAGATTACAGTAAAGACCAATAAATTGGCGGACCTAGAATATAAAAATACAAAGTAAAGGAAACAAAAACTAGAGATAATTATTAATATTAATTTTATGATTAAAGAGCACATTTTATCTTTCTCGAACATCTTGGTAGCATCTACAGATTGTTTGCAAAGACTTGATTAGTTACTACTGTTAAAGACTAAATGTTTGTGCCTTCCCCAATATTCATGGGTTCAAGACTTAACCCATAAACTCATGGCACGAGGAAATGGGAAATAGTTAGATTCAGATGAGGTAACTAGAGTGGACCCTCCTTGATGGGATTAATTTCTTTAAAAGATGAGGAATAGACACCAAAGTTTTCACTTCCCCCTTCATGTGAGTATACAGTGGTCAGGCAGCCATTTGAAACTAAAGAGGGCCCTCACCAGAGCTCAACTGTATTAGTACCCTGATCTCAGAATTACAGCTTCTAGATCTGTAGAAATTAAGGTTGCTTAATCCATTCAGTGGATTGTATTATGTTATGGCAGCCTGAGCAGACTAAGGCAATTACCAACCAAACATCACCTTAATCTAGAAAGGATTACTATCATATGAAGATAAATCAGACACACAGGAAAATAAGACAATTTCTTGAGGAGTCTGACTCCAAGGCAAAATCCTATGTGTGATCTTTCAGGTCCAACCTTACGCAATTATAAAAGTTTTACCCAGAAGGCCTCCTGGAGAAAGACTGTCTTCTCTGCACCAAATATGGTGCCCAGTTGGTCAATGCACTGAAATCTCTGAAAAGAGTTGCAGTCAAGGGGTCGGGAACAAGAGGGGCTTGGTTTTGTACATTCCTAAACCAGACACTTTCATTCAAGGGCCTCTTTGTGTGTGTGTTTGATATATTTAGGATCAGGAGAGAGCCTTACTTGGAGTCTTCCCCAGACACCACTGCCAAGACTTCCTTATCTAGAAAAGAAAGATGATGGGTCTCGAAGCCATTTTTTCCTCTCTCTTACTCATTAATTTATACTGCTAGCCATTTCCCTTTCCCTATTTCCACTCAGTAGAAGAGCATGAGCCTTTTGCTTGTGGTTCCCTCAACAGTGAAGATACCCCATTTCTGGGCTTATCCACTTGACCCTCCTCACTTGGTGCTATTCTGTGGGGAAAAAATGGAATGTTGGAGAAGCCAGTGAATTTTCCTGCCTAGTATCTTGCTTATACTATCCCAGGAGGTGAAGTGAGGTCTGATTGTTACTTTGGTTTTAGATTATTATTTTAATAGAACACCTAGACACTTGGCAGTTTAGCTTTCTCCAAATCAGTTCTTGACAATTCTCAAAGAATCATGCCCATTCTGTACTGACAAAGCCCTCAGTGTGGTTAGCATGACCAATTAGCATGAGGTGAATGTAAATATTACTGAATGAATGGAAAATAAGATTCAATTCCAGTTCTAAATAAAGGGAAACTCTTAAAAAACTCAATAGAAAATTTAAACTGACAATTAAAACACCAAAAGGATTGTCTGGTGGTATTTTGAATGTACATAGACATAGTTCACATATCAACTGTAATATAACATGAGGAGGGTAGTGGATTTAGATGGTTTATCTCTAGGTAGACTCTGGAAGCTTAGATAAAATAATCACAAAAATAAATAATGCAAAAAGGTATATCCTGAAATCCAATAATAAATAAAATGGATTACTAAAATATATTTAATCCAGCCAGGCGTGGTGGCACACGCTTGTAATCCCAGTACTTTGGGAGGCGGAGACTGGAGGATCTGGGTTCACGGCCAGCCTCAGCTCTCTTGCTCTCTCTCTCCCTGTCTCTCTCTCTCTCTCTCTCTCTCTCTCCTTAGTGAGGCCCTCCGCAACTTCATGAGACCCGGTTTCAAAATAAAATATAAAAAAATAGGGCCAGGGGCGTAGCGCGGTGGTAGAACGCCCCTGCATTTAATCCCCAGTACCGCAAAAAAAAAAAAATATATATATATATAATCCAAACATAAGAAATTGGAACAGATGAACAAAAGAAAAATGGTAGGCCTAAATCTAGCCATTTCAGCAACTGCATTCATTAAATGGAAAGTAGTTTTACAATTTCTCATTAAGTAAAGCATATATTTTCTATATGACCTAGAAATCTTACCTTTAATATTTAACTGAGAAAAATAAAACCACATTCTCAAAAACCTGCATGCAACTGTTCTTAGCTTTATTCATAACTGTCAAACACTAGAGATAATTTAAATGTCTTTCAATGAGTAAGTGTACTAAAGAATCTAGTAATCCATAAAATACAATCCAACTTAGAATAGAAGGGAACTTAATATTGATAGATGCACTCATAATTTATTATGCTAAGTGGAAAACACTGGATTTAAAAGGCCATATATTGTATGATTTCATTTATATGACATTCTAAAAAAGGCAAAACTATGGAATCCATGGTAGTTGCCATGGTCTAGAAGTGAGGAAATTAACTAGCTATAAAAAGGAATCATGAGGAGATTTTGTGGAATTGGGAGTGGGGGGATGGGTTTTTATCTTGACCATGGTGGTGGTCACATGATTCTATGCATTTGTCAAAGTTCAAGGAATTATTCATCTAAAAATGAGAGTTAATTTTATCTCATGTAAATGCACTTTTTAGTAAAAAAATTAATAGAAATCAGTGCTCAGCAGTATTCAATTAATAATAATAGCTATAGCGGCTATTATTATTCCAAAGATGATAATGATGTGCTAGTACACTAAAATATGGAATGATAATTTAGTCCAATCACATCTATAAATTTGCCTGCCTAAAATTATGTTCTTCATTTTTTACTGTCCTTCCACAATCCACTATCCCATATATTTGGCATTTTTATGTAAAAAAATATTGAAATACTTTTGTGAGGTAAACCTTCTAACTTTTGTTCTTGACTTTGTAATTTGCCCACCAAAGAGATGAGCGACTGATTCTAGTTGTGTACAGAAGCAGTGAGTAATGGTTGAAGAGGAAGTTTAGAAAAAGATTTCCAGAATGAAGAGAATTGGCTTTTCCTTGCATGTAATTCACTTATATTAAACTATTGCAGAAATTTCAACTAATGCAAGAAGCCAATCCTGAATAATAAAAGACTAGCTATTCAGGTAGCAATCCCATATGAGTATTGGGGGATGAATCACTGTGCATTCCCACTTAAATATTACCCCCCCACACACTATCTTATTAAATACCATTAATTTCAGTGTTAAAACCTTGTGAAAATATAAATCCTAGGAATATTACAATTTAGCAGCCAACCAATTCAAACTTTGCATATGGATTTTTGCTACCTTGGCCTTGTGGTTTCATGAATTCATAGATATTTTGGGGGTTGTAGAAAGTTCCTGGGATTTGTTCTGTGCCTTGAAGGTAAATTGTAGGTGTTTGAACTTGTCTTTCTCTTTCTTCTGGTTATCCAATCTACCCCTAATGCATATCCTCCTTCTCTTCAAGCAGTTTTGTAATATGGTTGTTGTTTTATTGTTCATCAATTTTAATCAATAATCACTTGATTTTTCAAATTCTTTCTTTATTGTGTCCCTCAATTCCAAATTACCATTGGCTCTCTTGTTTATTACTGCATACAACATGCTTCCAAATTCTAATTTGTTAATACTTGCCAGATTTTTACTGTTCTCAATCCCAAGTGAGTCGGATAATTAATATAATATTACCATATATTATTTACTTTTTAATGTATGGAAATCCTGCAGCCAGCAACCACCCTGGTACATAAATCTCTAATATCAGTTTTGGTAATTTCAAGGAATTAAAGTGTTAAACAGAAAAAATACTTCAATCTAAAATAAATCTGCAGAAATAAGCTGCCCTGATTTTCCAGAGTTCAGAAATAATATATACCACATACACTATTTAGTATATAAAAAAAGCCCAAGACACAAAAAAGGTATAGGGAAATGAACAGACATGAAGAAGGTGTCTGCATGTGAATGTGGCCAAAATTGTAATTTCATTTGAAGTCAAAGATGTTTAGCTCTGATTATGTGATTTTTCTATTACTTTCTCACAGTAAAAGGATAAAAACATACAGTTTTAAAACTTTTCACTGAATAATGCCTTTTAAGTCTACTTCATCTATTTTTATATTATATCTTTTGATTTAAGCAGCTTTACAAAGCCTTTTATTTAGAAAATAAAACAAAAAGAGTGTTTTTGGATAGATGGAGTATGGGGAGGGTGCAAAGAAGGACTTTCAAATTTTAATGTTGTTTTACTATTTCATTATAAAAAGAACGAGTAACATTTGACCATTGTATTTCACTTACCCAAATTTCTATATATAATTTCAATTATAAGAACAACAACAGAAATCCAAAAGATACAAAAGGCACAGTAAATAAAAAAGCATTTTTGTCCCTAAAGAGTTAAGACATTTCATAAGAAGATATTTTTACACTGGATCTGTTAGTTACAAGTAGGAGAATAATTAAGAATATAGATTCTGGAAGTTTATTGTTTGGAAATAAGTAGTTCTGCCATTAACTAGCTAGGTGACCACCAACTATTACTTAATTTCACTGTGCCTCAACTTCATCAACCATAAACTTAGGGTGGGAGTAATAACTAGCTCATCCATTTCTCTGAGAATTAACTCAACAAATATACAATAGTTAGAATCATGCCTGGAACATAATAAGGGATAAGTATTATTATGAAGTAGAGTAACGTGTTTTGGCACGTGGGCAACAGAGGAAGAATCAATGAACCATACCACAGGCTAGGAAGATAGATCAGTTTGAAGAACAAGAATTTGCTGGAGTGAGGTGCAAAAAGCTAGTAAAAATGAACCTGTAAATTTAGTAAATGCAGAGGGGTGCTGACAATCACAAGAATTCATTGTATGTTCCATGGGAACCAGAGAGCAAAGTTGCTTAAGCCTGGAAATCACGTGCTGTTAGCTGTGATTGTCAAAAGGCTTTTAACACCGTTTTTAAAATGTATAGTAATTATGAAATAAATGTTTTTCCAATTACATAGTTTAAGCATAATATGAAGTGATTCTTCTAAATATACAAAGGCATCTAAAATGTAAGTGATCTTAAAAATCAAACTATGGAGCAATAATTATAGTAATAATTTATAAACTTTTAATTAATCTCTGAGAAATAAGTCAACTTTGGGGTAATACTAAATGCAAAAATTCCTAATATAAAAACATAACATACATATAATACCAAAATTCTTATAATATGCAACATCCTAAATTTACAGGATGATATCATTTCAAGGAACATGAAAATCTAATCTTTGAGATGAATAGCACCTTGTGAGATCCCAAATTTCTAGATAGGAAGATATCCCAATTATTTGAGGTAAATATACAAAAACATAAGTAGAAAATAATATGATCTTTTAACAATAGATCTTTTAAGATTCACTGAGTAAATTTAAAAGACTGTTTCTTGAATGTCATTTACAAATTAATAATTGAATGTTTTTCCATATCCTGAAGGAATACTAGGTCCACATTAACAATAGTCAATAGTAACATCTATTATTTATTAGGTATATTGGATGTTCCAATCACTTGGCAGTCTTGGGGCACATTTCTAATGGATAGAAGAATACTATAGGGTTTCAAACAGTCTTTATTTGCAGATTTAAGTATAGAAATGCAAAGGCTAAGTTACCTGAAAAGATACTTTTATTTATATGTTCATCTAATACACATAAAGTGTAGCTTGCAAAAATACATTTATTTCTGCATTTTTTAAATAAAGCCACTTTTAATGGTAATATGAGTTCAGAAAATTCAATGACCAATTACATTCTGAATGTCACTCACCTGGGAAAGCTGAAAGTTATAGGCCTGCAGGGTAAATGTCAAGTGGATGTGTTTGGACTGTGGCCATATCTGATTAGCAAAGCTGTTTTCAGCATATTCAACTGCCAGCCATGAGTAATTTTCCTTGTATTTCTGAGACATAATGGAAGAAAATAGGATACTCTGTAACCCCAGGTAATTAAGGTATTTGGGGTTGGTATTTAATCCTAATTAATAGGATATTTATTGAACATCTAAAATTTCACATAAATGTGCCGAATGTTATTGAATCCTTTATAAATGTTCTTCATGACTTCCTCAGCTCTCTATTTAAAATTTTGAAATTTTCACATATGTAGATGACATTTATGGTCAGATGCTTGTCATGCTGCCTTACATTAGAAAGTATTCATTGACGTATGTCTTCTCTTCTTAATTGGATTTTTAAAATGTAAAGTTTTCTATAACAAGGATCTTCCCTGTTTCCCTTGATGTGGTAGAATATGATGTTAAAAGTTGATCCTTAGAGAATTCTTAATTAAATTAACTCATGGTTAAGGTTATACATTTTTAAGTCTTTCTCCTAAGTATGAAATAGCACTGGTACAATAGAAAACCTCATTAAAAAAATGAAACCCAGCCAGGGTGGAAGTACACTCCTTTAATCCCAGTACTTGGGAGGCTGAGACAGGAGTATCACAGGTTTGAGGCCAGTAACTCACAGTAACTTGGTGAGACCCTGTTTCAAAATAAAAAGTAAAACAGAGCTGGGCATGTAGCTCAGAAGTAGGATCCTCCTGGATTCAAGAGTCAGTAACACACACACACACACACACACACACACACACACACACACACACAACCCTAGAAACTCAGAATGAAGGAGAGTTGAATTCGGATGTACTGAAAGGATGTATGTTAGCAGGCTTTTCAACACAATCAAGGTGAGACCTACAAATAGGATTGCAGTTGTCCAAAAGCAACACTGTTAATTTGGCTGATTGATCTTGATAGGCTTGCACTAAGCTGGAAAAGATTGACTCTTTTCTACTTTTGTGATAATGGGAAATACTAACTCTAGGAACCAAGATCCTGCAGTAACTTTGGGAACATCTTCAAAGCATAAAGAGATTGCGATCATTTTATGAATATGTGATGTGGAAAGCAATTCTAGTTTAGATGTGGAACTAGTCTACACTGTGAACAATAATCTAAATTCTGACATTAAACTCTCTAATGAATGCTACGCAGTTTTTTTTTAACTCCTCAAAATACTCATGAAACTGTATTGTGATACATGTGGTTTAGAAAAAAGAAAAGAATAATGTACAAAACTTATTCAGTACATAATCTATTTTTAACTGAAAGTTTGTCATTACTTTTGGATCATGCAAATTGTTTAAAAATGGTGTTTGTAAGATATTTTAGTTTTTTCCCCCAGTTTTTCCTCAGAAGGAGAAGAAAGAAGATAAAATGCAACATGAATGACATTTCCAGGCTTAATTTTTCAGTGTCCACTTACATACTGGCTTCTGCTCTAACATCATGGTTGGGCCCATTGGTATATGCTCACATTTCCAAAGAAAGTGTACTCTAAAATATAAAGTTATAGTTTATCCTCACAATACTTCTCTCATTTTTCCTGTTTTAGAGAAAACAAATTTAATTTACCATATATATGCATATATATTTTAAAATACAAAAAATACATTTTTTCACCAGAGTTTATTCTTTAGATATTTAAGTTTAAGTAACAGGAAAATGAGTTAGAATATCAACCTTAGCAGTTGATAAATCTTCAATAATTGTTATTTAAATAAAAATCCACATTCTATCATTTATCCAGAACATGGTAGGTAGACTCTCTCTAATATGTATATGTGTGTGATTGTGTGTGTGTGTATTTCACAATTAGATATTCTAAAATTTTACAAAACATTTATTCTTCTTAATGTATGCTCTGGATTTAAGCAGTAATGAAAATTTAATTTTTTTTTTTTTTTGCGGTACCAGGGATTGAACCCAGGGGCGTTCTACCTCTGTGCTACACCCTCGGCCCTATGTTTTATACTTTATTTTGAAACTGAGTCTCATGAAGTTCCAGAAGGCCTCACTAAGAGAGAGAGAGAAAGAGAGAGAGAGAGAGAGAGAGAGCTGAGGCTGGCCACGAACCTGGATCCTCCGGTCTCTGCCTCCCAAAGTACTGGGATTACAAGCATGCGCCACCACGCCCGGCAAAAATTTAATTTTTTAATGATTAACTCCTCCCCACAACAGCTATATGCTCTGTTTCCAGTTACTGCCTTGAAATAATGAGTAAAACAAAAAATGTATATTTAACTATTACATCCAACATGTTAGTTTGCAAGGAGCATAGAATTCTTTAATATCAGTATTTAGAGTAATTGTGCAAACAAAGTGAATGCATGTGTGTGTGTGTGTCTGTATAGAGAGAATATGTGTTTCTATATGTGTGTGTATGTGTTGGTGAAAAATATATAAATAATAGAAATTTGTATTTATAAGCCAGGTGTGGTGGCGCACACTTATAATCCCAGTACTTTGGGAGGCAGAGACCGGAGGATAAGGGTTCGCAGCCAGCCTCAGCTCTCTCTCTCTCTCTCTCTCTCTCTCTCTAGAGCTCTCTCTCTCTACTTAGTGAGGTCCTCCACAACTTCATGAGATCCGGTTTCAAAATAAAGTATAAAAAATAGGGCTGGGAGTATAGCGTGGAGGTAGAACGCCCCTGGGTTCAATCCCCGGTACCACACACACAAAAAAATTGTATTTATACATTGCTTGTATATTTCAAAACTATCATTGTATAAAAGGTCTTAATTTTACATTTTACATTTAAACTTCATAGGAAATGAAAGACATCTGTTTTCTCATTCTTCAAGATCAGCTGGGAAATTTGTGTGAGGAAGGTATTTCTTCATGTACTTTTATAGAACCTGACCTTGATAATAAATCTTCTGACTTTTATTCCAATTTTTTAACTTAGATGCTGAGTTAAAGTATAATTCAGTTTTGTTATTTAGTTATGTAAAGTTCCCATTTCCCCAAAAAGTGAAAAAGCCCTATAAATGCAGAGTAGTTTCTTTGCATTAGCTGGAAATCAATGTCCTGCCTTGTAGTGCATTTATTCTGCAGCAACTCACCTAAAATTTGAGTCTTAGTTGGTGATCAATAAAATATTTGCATACTGCTAGTTAGCTTAAAAGGAAAAGGCACAGAAACCTACATTTTATTGTTTTCTTGTTAGTATACACTAACACAGAAAAGTATTAGCAAGTTAAATCTTATCTAAATGCCAAATTCCTCTAATGAGAATGGGCTGCTTCATCCACACTTCAATAAATTATATAGATTCAGCCATTTTCCTTATGATTTAAGGAAATTATTGGAAATGTATTTTGGCTTAGTAAAAAATATGAACAATTTGTAAGGCATAACCTGGGTAATTTGTGGAAGATTTGACATGATTTTGCTAAGAAGCATAACCATATGCTTACAAACTGAACTTTTCATTTGTCTCACTTTGTCACAAGAGTGACATGACAACTTCCTGAAACAAAATAATAGAGGGATGCCATGTTTGCTATTGCTGCTATAAAAATAATGCACAGTAAAGATAAGCTGGGGTAAAGGACTACATTCCTGGTCCTGAATGTGGCATTGGATTCTTGAGGGTGATAATGAATTTACTAAACCGATTTTGCTTCTCTTACTGTACTAACAGTGACACTTTATACAAACATGCTTGCTTCTTCTGATATCCAAAACATTCTGGGGGGAGGATCCAAGGTGGTGATTTATGCCCCAAATGTGGTCGTACCCACATTCATAAAGAAAAGCCTTTGGGACATCAGGTCCCAAATAGACCCAAACACAATAATATTGGGAGACTTCAACACACCACTCACACCACTTGATCGATCCTCCAGACAAAAGATGAATAAAGATTGTTCAGACCTAAAGAAAACCATAGACCAAATAGATCTAATAGACACATACAGATTATTTCAACCAACAACACCTGAATACATATTTTTCTCAGTTGCCCACAGAACATTCTCCAAAATAGACCACATACTGGGTCACAAAGCAAGCACCAGTAAATTCAAAAGATGCGATATAGTTCCCTGCAAATTCTCAGATCACAACGGAATGAAACTGGAAATTAACAACAAGAAGACTAAAAGTAATCACATTAGTTCATGGAGACTGAATGATACACTTCTGAATGAGGAATGAATCAGAAACAAATAAGGGGAGAAATAAAAAAATTCTTGGAATTAAATAAAAATAGAGACACATATGAAAATCTATGGGACACTTTGAAGGCAGTGTTAACAGGAAAATTTATAGCACTGAGTGCCCTCATAAGAAAAACAGAAGACATCCAAATAAATAACCTAATGACACATCTCAAGGATCTTGAA
The DNA here is from genome assembly GCA_004027185.1 of Glis glis. Taxonomy (NCBI): domain Eukaryota; kingdom Metazoa; phylum Chordata; class Mammalia; order Rodentia; family Gliridae; genus Glis; species Glis glis. The sequence goes on along the minus strand of PVJS01030740.1, from coordinate 2,634 downwards.
AAACAGGAACAGTCAAATCCCAAAGCCAGTAGAAGGCAGGAGATAATAGAGAATAAAAACACAATGCAAAGAATCAACAAAACAAGAAGCTGGTTCTTTGAGAAGATGAACAATATTGACAAACCACTAGATAACCTAATCAGAAGAAGAAGAGAATCAACCCAAATTACCAAAATCCAAAATGAAAAAGGGGACATCACATCAGATAGTGGAGAAATCCAGAGGATCATAAAACTACTTTGAAAACATATATTCCAATAAAATGTAAAACATGGAAGAAATCAAAAGATTTCTAGACACATACAACCTACCCAAACTGAACCAAGAGGATATAGAAAACCTGAATCAACCAATAGCAAGCACAGGGATAGAAACAGCAATAAAAAGTCTTCCATCAAAGAAAAGCCCAGGTCCAGATGGTTTTCCAGCCAAATTCTACAAAACCTTTACAGAAGAACTAAAACCAAGATTCCACAAGCTATTCCATGAAATTGAAAGAGATGGAATTCTTCCAAATTTGTTTTATGAGGCCAACATCACATTAACACCAAAACAAATAAAGATACCTCAAGAAAAGAGAATTACAGACCAATGTCATTAATGAACATAGATGCAAAAATTCTAAATAACATACTAGCCATGCACATTGAAAACCATATTGAGAAAATCATACACCATGACCAAGTTAGTTTCATCCCAGGAGATCAAGGCTGATTCAACATATGCAAAACAATACATGTTATTCACCATATAAATTGAACTAAAAACAAGAATCACATGATCATTTCAATAGATGCAGAAAAAGCATTTGACAAAATTCAACACCCATTCATGTTAAGAACACTACAGAAGATCGGAATAGAAGGAACACACCTCAACATCAAGTCAATATATAAGAAACCCAAAGCCAATATCATATTGAACGGGGAAAAATTGCCAGAATTCCCTTAAAATCACGAACAAGACAAGGATGCCCACTATCACCACTCCTTTTCAATATAGTCCTCAAAATTCTTGCCAGAGCAATAAGACAAGAGAAGGATATCAAAGGAATTCAAATAGGAAAAGAAGAATTAAAATTATCTTTATTTGCAGATGATATGATCCTATATCTAGAAGACCAGAGAACTCAACCAAAAATCTTTCATATATGCCAACCATGAATCCACTGAGAAAGAAATCCAGAAAACAATCCCATTCACAATAACTACAAAACCAATCAAATACCTAGGAATAAACTTAACCAAAGTGGTAAAAGACCTCTACAATGAAAACTATAGAACACTGAAGAAAGAAATTGAAGATCTTAAAAGATGGAAAGATCTCCCCTGCTCTTGAATAGGCAGAATAAATATTATCAAAATGGCCATTCTGCCAAAAATGATCTACAGAATTAATGCAATCTCTATCAAAATACCATCATTTTTCAGAGATTAGAAAAATCAGTCATTAATTTTATATAGAGAAACAAAAGACCCAGAATACCCAAAGAAATTCTCAGCAATAAGACCCATGCAGCAGGCATAACAATTCCTGACTTCAAATTGTACTACAGAGCTATAGTAATAAAATCAGAATGATATTGGCACAAAAACAGATACATAGACCAGTGGAACAGAAGATACAGAAACAAGTTCACAAACTTATAGTCAACTGGTTTTTGACAAAGGTGCTAAACACATACGTTGGAGAAAGGACAGTCTTTTCAACAAATGGTGCTGGGAAAACTGGTTATCTACCTGTAGAAAAATGGAACTAAATCCTTCCCTATCACCCTGCACAAGAGTCAACTCGATATGGATCAAAGACCTGGAAGTTAGACAAGAGTCTGTGAAATTATTAGAAGACACAGGATCAACACTCCAACATATTAGGCACAGGTAGAAACTTCCTCAACAAGACATCCAAAGCACAGTAAATTAAAATAAGAATTAATAAGTGGGATAACATTCAACTACAAAGCTTCTGCTCATCAAAGGAAACCATCAAGAGCCTAAAGAGAAAGCATATGGAATGGGAAAAGATCTTTGCAAGCTATCCCTTTGACAGAGATCTAATATCTAAGATATACAAAGCACTTAAGACTTTACACTAAAAAAACAAATAATCCAATCAAGAAGTGGGCAACTGAAATGAATAGACACTTCATGAAAGAAGAGATGCAAATCGCCAATAGATACATGAAAAAATGTTCAACATCATTAGCAATCAGGGAGATGAAAATCAAAACTACTGTAAGATTTCATCTAACCCCAATTAGAATGGCAAGCATTAAGAAGTCAAACAACAACAAATGTTGGCAAGGATGTGGGGAAATAGGGACTCTTCTACACTGTTGGTGGGATTGCAAACTAGTGCAACCACTATGGAGATCAGTGTGGAGATTCCTCAGAAAATTGGGAATGTATCTACCATATGATCTGACTATACCACTACTGGGTATCATACCAAAGGGATTGAAACTAAAAAATTACAATAGTATATGCATACCCATGTTCATAGCAGCACAATTCACAGTGGCCTAATTATGGAACCAACCTAGGTGTCCATCAACAGATGAGTGGATTACAAAATTGTGGGAAATACACACAATGGAATTCTACTCAGCAATAAAGAAGAACAAAATAACATCAT
>PVJS01030739.1:0-23891 GCA_004027185.1 Glis glis | reverse complement strand
AAAAAAAAAAAAAAAAAAAAAAAAAAAAAAAAAATTAAAAAAAAACATGGAAAAAAGGAAGCTAAGAAAGGAAGAATGAAAATACATTTTAACATTGTGAAAATAAAATAATCATCTCCTTGAATATGGGATTCAAATAATAACTAGATTTGATAACTACTAATTATTTCTTATAATCTAATACCTCCCCCAACCTTATAATTCAGAAAAGATAATGGAGGCATATCAATCATTTTATTGCTGTAAACACAACTCTTTGGAATTACAAACTGTCTTAAAGTAGCCGACAGAGAACGAAGCAAGGAACTCACACCCAAATATTCCACCAACTCTTACACTGAAACTCGAAGAAGAGGATCTTGTTTTAGACATCAGCAAAGATGAACATCCGTGTTTAAGAATGTTTAGATGACGACAGCAAAAGAAAAAACAAGTTAGACTAAGGACAGTTAAAGTAGGTAGTATTTCAAATATAATGAAATGGAGGGGATGTAGATAATTGAACAATAAAGTTGTCATTATTTTAAAGGTATTTGATGAATAATAGGCAGATCTATTCAGGCTTTGTCTTAACACAAAGTAAATCATCTGGAACCAGAAGATTCCATTTCATCTGGTATTAGCCACTTACTGTGGACTGGTCTATTCTAGTGCAATGTGAAGTAGATCCCCAAAATATCAAAATCCTCTAAAAAGGTTGGAATTTATTAAGTAGGCATTGGAAAACACATCTAGTACTTAAAAAAGTCTTTCCAAAATAGCTATGGCCATTGTTGTCACTGATTATAACACCTTTAATCTCCTTCTAAAGTGGAAGGGTGTCATACGTGTTATACCTTGGCTAACTAAAAACATTCCCTTGATATAAAAATGTAAGTTTTGCAGACATGTCATTAAAATTTTGTCATAATATTACATTGAATGAAAATTATGATGCCAAAAACTTTACTCATAAATGTAGAACAGACAGATTTCTAAATGAAGGTGTATAAACAACTCTAAAAAGATACTTTTTCTGCAAATTTTTCAGTGCAAATGCAGTTATGTTAGGCAACACACATAGAGGTAGCAGATATATCTGGAATATGCAGCAGATATATCTAGAATTCAATGCCTTAGCTCAAGATGATATTTTAGTTGATATTAAATGATAATTTGTTATACACTGATTTTTACCCCAGAAAAATATCCCTTTATAAAGTCAAATGTTATATACGTATTTTGGTTTGTTTTCAAACCATATATTCATAACACTAAATTAGGAATAGAATTACTTTCTATTCCTTCTCCTTTTTGTTAAGAGCAAGTTGTTGTAATATTTAATTTGCAATATGGACCTATTATAGCTATTTGCTTGCAAAATTATTTCCATATCTCATATAGATCTATGGAATGATGCATATGAGTGAGAGAAAAACATCTAAAGAGAAGAAAGAAATTCTGCCCAAAGGCTGTTCATTGAAAAATATGCCTTTAAATGAGTCTTAGAATGGTCGATGTCTTAAAAAGGTAATTGTAAAATTTAGGACTAAGCAGATAGAACATCATGGTGCAGTCATGAAAAAGAGAATGACTTGAAAGTATCTTCCTAGAAAGATGGATGACTAATACCACCACTTTAAAATTGTATTTTCTATGGTTTTATATAACAAACTGATCTTAATAAGCTTTTTAAAGATGGTCATTGTAATTTGTCAGACAACCCAAAAGATACCTCTGGAAGGTAGCAGGTATTTTAAGAAAAAGACGTATGATGATACATCATATCAAGACAACAAATAAACTTCCTATGGTCAGATACCCTTTAATTAATTAATTGCTAATTAGTCATTAATTTATTAATCAATTAATTCTACTCCTTCAAACTCTTGGACCCAGGCATACTCAAGTATATTTCAATAAATACCTTTCAACTTTGTTTCTAGAAAAAAATTACCCATCCTTAATGTAATCCCCTAAATGGCAAAAGGAAATAAAAGAAAGACTCCCTTTGAATGACTTTATTTATACCTCTGCATTTTGGCATATTACAGATTATCAAAAATTTACATTTTCTACAGAGTTAAAATAAGATGCATATTGTGGCTTTTAAAATATTAACCTCATTGCTATTATACAGAGCAAGCTAGCTCTAGGTAAAATAATTCATGCCTAGCACTCTGACAAATGTTAGAAGTTGAATTAATGATTTTCTGATCTTGTAACACCCTGGGAAATTTGAGTAGTCAGGAGAAAAATATTTTAAAGTTATATATAATTCAAAAATTGTATATAAAACTTGTAACTCCGGGGAAAGGTTTTTTCTTAATTTCATTTTGTCATATCCAGTTCATTTTAGATAACTTATAGTAACATTGAATTTAAAAAAGAGAAAAAATTCCTCTACCGTGCAATAGTAAATTCACCTGTCTCTAGAATGCTTCATTTCTTTTTACAGATTTTTAATTGGGTAACACTATATAGCAAACACACAGAAATAATACATCATAAATAGCACATTACTAAATTTTGAAGCTAGAAAACAATAACATACTATACCACTTGGAAACTATCTATAAATCTGAACATTTATAAGCCAAGAACTTATTGAAAAGTCAAATCAGTAATTTAAACTTTATGCTAGTGAAAAAAATTAGGGAGTGGGACAGCCTAAAGAAACGGGTTTGTCTAGTAGTATTTCTTTCTTGCTAACACAATATCATCAACTCTGTTAAAGGTTCCTGGTTGATCACCTCAAAATGGCAGCAGAGGGTTGTTAAAAGAAAATACTAAACTCAATTAAAGCTAATAATTAGTATGGTATTACTTTACTGAACAATTCTTTTCTAACTTTCCCCATTTAAAACAGTGTACATCTTCTAAAAACATTTTTTAGAGACCCTTAAAAAATTCCCCCAAAGCTTAACCATACTGAAAGCTTTCCCCCTGCCCCCCAGCTCAGCTTGAGTAAATCATTTTAACTTAGGAGCGATGTACTAAAGAGCTGGATATGACTGAATAGCAAGTACCAAAAATATAACCTGAAAACACAACGCAGTTCCCATCTGCTTCCTCAGAAGGTAATTTACCACTGATGATGACAACCGTGTCAGGTGTCACTTGCTTCCGTCTAAGAAGTAAACTTGGCAAGTTTTCCTTTATTATTAATTCACAATCACAGTGGTAGAGAGAAAAAGGAGTGTGATGTCCCATAACCTCACCAATAAGCAATATTCTTCAAGACTGCATCTACTATTACACACAATCTACAATCAGAGAAGTCCTCGATTCCACAGGAGTCTTAACTGAAGCCCCATCCTGAGTTTCAGGCACAGACCTGGCCAGTGTCTCTGAACACCTCTCACCTATTGCTGCTGTCTAATGGAATCTTCCTCCTAGAAAACATTTCCTGCTTGGAGGTTTATTTCATCCAGTGCAATTACAGTATAGTCCAGGTGAGAGTCCCTGATGGCTTGGGGATTCGCTATGAGGCCAGATCTTTTTTTTAAATGTCTAATACTGGTCTGAATCTGTGGTTGGATTTGTATTTATATTATCTGTGGAACTAGCAGGATGTCTGTGGGGGAGAACTTTGGATTTGCTCCACATACATGAGAATGGATTGTATGTTGAGTTATTTTGGAATATTGCCTGAGCTATGTGGCAAATCTAGTCAGAGCAAGGAGGATTATACCAATTGCCATCTTAAGGCCAGTGCTTTTCTGTGGCAACATTTTATGTGATCAACCTGCTGGAGATGTACTACATGCCACGCAGATGCCAAGAAGACCCTGCAGGCCACACAGCCACAAAGAAGACCATGCCTCAAGATTTAGTTCATGGTTATCATTTATTAGTACTACTATAAGAAAGAAGTTTCCAAGCGCTAAGGAGGGCTTCCCCCCTCAGCAATGCTTCTATTTATTTTTCTCATTGTGCTTTCTCACCTCGCTCCACAAGTATCTTAGCACCTACTTGTGCATCATAAATTGTGCTGTTAGATTTTGGGTGACTCTAAGTCATAAGTACTGTAAACACGTTTGCCGGGAGCCTCACTGCTTGGTATACTGTACCGTGCTGTACTTTGTGACTCGACTTCGAGATGTGCCAGGGGAGGCAGATCCCAGGGTCTGGCTAAAGTGATGGTCCGAGGAACTCCTCATGTGGCCAATGGTGCCTGTCCCTCCCATGCTGCCACTCAAGCCCCCACCTCCGCCCAGGCTGCTCAGCCCAATGCCACCACCACTCACTCCAGCTCCGCTCAGGACCCCACCACCAGCGCTCATGCTGGCACTCACCAGGCCACTGCTACCTATGCCCCCAGCTGTGCCACTAATTCCACTTAGGCCAGCGCCAGAAACAACCCTCTCCGTCACAATCACGTTGTGGGCATTTGATAACTCAGGGTGCATACCCAGACTGCCCATCATGCCGGAAGTGGGTTGGATTACTCTTTCTGTCACTACCACATTCGAGGACTCTCTGGGATTCGAGATGGTCAGAGAGGTGGGTAGACTTGAACCTGGAGCTATGACCCTTTCCGTCACTATGACATTTGAGCCATCTCTCAAGTCGGGCATCTCTAGCATTCCATGCAAATCAGTGCCAGAAATGGGCCCCACCACCCTCTCGGTCACCACCACATTCGATGCATGTCGGTTATCATGAAGATGGACAGCGGGCTTCAGAGTGCCAGAGGTGGTGTAAGACTCTGTCACGGTGACATTACCATAGCCCAGAGGGTCAGGAATAGGCATAGGATGCTGTACACCAGCTCCTGAGGGATAGGTGTTCTCAGAAATCACCGTGGTCGTGCCAAAATGCGGGGAGATGGGTGGGTGTCCGATACCGATGGGCTCTATGGTCGGCTGAGGGCAAACCGGTTCTGTGCTCTGAGGTGGCCGAGAAGTGTCAGGGTCTGGATATGATTCGATTTCTCTTCCCAAGCTGATATCTGCCAACTTCTTAAATTTAGGTCCCAGAGTATCCAAGAAGCTTTCATCCAAGTCTTCTCCAATGAAACTACAGCAACCCACGGAGCCGGCGGGGGAGCCGACACCTTCGATGTCATATATAAGTAAACAGTCATTGGATGGGCGTCCTTCATCTTCATCTGCATAAGCATATGCTTTCTGAATTTACAGAGCAAAGAGAAAGTAAAATTATGAACACATATTTAACAATAACGCAACGGTCTTCCAGAGCATTACAAAAGGGGAATACATAAAACAAAATTATAGCATCTACTAGTGATGCTTTAAGATCATTTTATAATTGCATAAAAGAATCTGATTAGAAGTTATTTGGCCTATAATTCCAATAATACATTTCGATTTCAAAATTTACTTAGAAGGACTTGTTTATAATAGTACACTTTGGACACAAGATTACATATAAAAATCACACAAGCTATTTTATAACCAAGTTAGAAAGAGGCACATAAAATTGCTAAACACACAAAAATGTTAGGAGGCACATAAAAAATGTGTAATTTTTTAAAATATAAAAATGGTAGTTTGTAGTTAATGGGTTCATTTGGCATTGTATTTTCTTTCCTTTGGGTAAAAAAATGTGATAGTTCTCTGAAGGTTTATTTTATTTTATTTTTATTCTTTTGCAGTACTGGGGATTGAACACAGGGACATTTTACCTTTGAGCTACACCCTAGCCCTATTTTTTATTCTTTATTTTGAAACAGGGTCTCGCTAAGTTGCGGAGGGCCTCACTAAGTATCTGAGGCTGGCTGCAAACCTGCGATTCTCCTGTCTCAGCCTCCCAAGTACTGGGATTATAAGCGTGCACCACCACACCCGGCTGAAGGTTTATTTTAATGTGGCTGTTTTGTACAATTGAAAAAATCGATTCTGAGTTTATGTCCCTTTTGGATTCAAGATTGCAGGTGATCACAGACAATTTTTAAAAATCTAATCTCTTTAGATTCACATGGAAAGCCCATAGACACTTTGATTTCATCTTTGCAGTTTATAGTACTGGACTGCAAACTTTCAGGTTGACTATTGGTAATAATTTGTAGCAAACCAATTTATTGTACCATTTCATTAAAAAATTTATTCACTGTGCAATTTATTGGCTGTGCAACAATGAACAAAAGCAAATAAAACCACCTAGGGCTTATGTTTCAGCAGGATGGTATAGACAGTATATAAATATACATGCCAGGGCAGGGTAGGCGCAGGGTAAAGGAATGGAGAGTGGTGGAGGTTGTCCTATTAGAAAAGTGTCTCTGATGAAGTGATGGAGGATTGCAAAGAGGTGCCAAGCAAGTAAAGTAGACAGAGTGTTCTGACTGGCTTGAGCTAGAAGTGCAAAAGTTTCAAAACAGAATTATACTTTTTGTGAAAATAATATTCCTAGGTAGGGACACCTATGGGAACTATTCCTATGTATTTCAGCAACAAGCCTCATTATTATCTATTGCTATTTGAAAGGCTTTTACTGATACTTTATTTAAAAACATCACACTCTAAACCATTAGGGAAGTCAGTGAAGGTATTTTAGGTCAGAATGTAGAAGGAGGGAAACGTATTTCCAGTCACAATCCGAGACAGGAACTTGCAGAAGGTTGAGTATCACATGGTGTGTAACCACAGGCAATAGGGTCTCTGCCTGGGGATTATAGTTGATATTCCTCCTGCTGCTTCTCCAGGCCCCACACTCTTTGCAACACTTGCAACTGGTTCTTAGAATGTTCTGGGAGTGTACTATGGCTCTCTTATTGAATGTTTACTATGTAAAGAATATATGGATTGAACACTAAACATGGTGGTAGACACATAAACGAACAGATTTTAGCAATTAAGAGTTCTATGAAATGTATAAGCAAAGTACTACAAAAGTGCAGATGAGGAGACATGAATCTTATTTTGGATGAGATAATTAACTGTAAAAACTTCAGAGAAGCCAGGAATGGTGGCATACATCTGTAATTCCAATACTTGGGAGGCTGAGACAGGAGGATCACAGGTTCAAGGCCAGCCTCAGCAACTTAGCGAAGCCCTCTGCAACTTAGTGAAACCCTGTTTCAAAATTTAAAAATAAAATAGACCTGGGGGTGTAGCTCAGAGGTAGAATGATCCTGGGTTCAATCCCCAGTGCCACACACAAATAAACAAAATAAACAAAACAAAACAAAACACCAAATACTTTAGATAGGCAGTTATATTTTGAACTGGGTCTTGAAACATGCATAGGAATTTGTGAGACAGGATGGGATAAAAGCATGCCAGGTGGGGCATAAGAAAGGCAGAGAGGTGAACAATCCACTGTGAGGAAGCAAAGGTTCTCAAAGGGGTTGGTGGGAAAGAGAAGGGAGACAAGATGTGAGGGTCAATTTGTGAATAACCTTAATTGCCATATTGAGGAGTTTGGACTCCACATTATGACAAGACGGAGCTGGGAGCCACTGACTACTTTTAAGTGGGAGAGTAAAGACCTTTAGAAATACTATTCAACAACAGTAAGATTGTTGGACATGAAGGCTAGGGCTTGGGGACCTGCTACTCTTGCCAAGGCCCATTGGGAATTAGTGAAAGTTTAGAATATGGAGGATGGAGGGGAAGGCACATGACTAGAGGTCTTACCTGACAGAAGTAACTTTCCATGAAATTCATATTCAGACCGCCTTCTCTACATTCCCGCATAGAATTTCTTCTTAATGTTCCAGAATATTCTTGACATATCTCAGGTGCAGCTGATGTTTTAACTCCATCCATTAGTTCAAATCCTGTTGTTCTTTCTCCTCCTCCCAGATCTTGCAATTCTCTGCCACCATACTCATTGGTATAAACTCCTAAAAGTATCAATCGTGTTAAACTTACTTACTGTGGGGTAGTATAAGCTAAAAGTGAACAACTTACTATAATGTAAGATTTCTTCATTCAGTTATGCATTTGTGAGCAAAGAAATAAAATGAAGATGACATATCAAGAAAGAAGAGAGAGCTATGATCTTGAGTTCAAAATGATATTACTAATCAATTTATGAGTTTGGCAATTATCTATTGAGACACTATTTAGATGGTGTGCTTGAAGTGATGTCTGCAGAGAAGTTACAAGAACCTGTGCCCTGAAGAGTTGGATTTTAAAGGGAAGAGTGTTGGGGTAAAACACTCAGATTTTAAACGTTAAAAAAGTATAAGCATACTCCCAATGTATAATTGGAAGCATAGGACATCCAGAAAAAGGCATAAAAACCACAGACTTTCAGAGAAGAGGCTATGGATGTTAAGGAAGGTTTTCATAGAGAATCTTGGGTTTTCACCTGGATGTGAGGTGTGAGTAGAAATTTGTTACAATATTTGAGGTCGGTGGGACAAAATGACAGCATAGACTATGGAAGGGCATGGAAAGGAGGATATTCACCATAGCATAGGAATCTCGTGGCTTTAATGATCTAAAGAGCTTGGGGACAGCATATTTTCCATACTTTAATTATCCTGGTGTCTTCCTATGGTGTTTTGCTCAAGATTTATGCAAAAGTTTGTAGATATAATGAAGGAATAACTGCATAAATAAATGCTGGTGGATTTGAGGATTTGTCCAGGCCTGAGAATTGATTGGATGCCAGTAGAAAGGGAGATAAGAGTCAACAATAAGTTTCTGCCTTTGAAGTTGGTGAGATGTTGGGTGTCATTAGAAAAAATGGAGACATCAGGAGAAGTGTGTTTAGAGACTTGCCTATTTACTTAGTTGAATAAGGTACAGTTCTACAAGTTACAAATACTTTTATGCCTATATTACATTTTAGAGTGTTCAAAGTAGAGAATTCATAATTACTAGTTTGAAAAACACTAAGAGAAAAATAACAGAATCAATAGCATTTACATTGGAAAAGGTAACATGGTATGACTATTTTCATAGATGTGAAAAGTTATTTTGTTTTTCTTATTACAGTGGTAGTTATCCACTTGCTGAGTGATTCTAATTGTTCCTTTCTCTGCCTATGAATTGGTCTAGACTCCTGGAGAAACTTCACCACTGCATGTAATCTCAGCTGAAAGTTTTTGATAGTGTTTTGTCTACTTAATTCCAATTTAAGAAATGTCTTAGAGCCACCCTATGCTGATGATGAGAATGGATATAGTTCTCTTTTTTATCATAAGCAGCTAAAGACAGAGCAATTTTGAATCACTAAACAAATTGTGGAAGAAGATTCTAGCTTCAACAAATGAGCACAGATCTATTTTAGTCAGTTTGTACTTTAATTTAAATTTGTATATAAATATTTTAATATAGCCTACAATTATTAATGTTAGTTATAATTATATTAATAATTATATTATCATAATATTAATAATTAACAACTACAATGATTACTAATTAAATATATGATTATATCTATATTTGGACAATGACATTTGTTCTGTTAGATAAAAATCTTGAAAAAATTGACTCATGATTGAAATTGAGTACTTTATAGAAATCCTAATTTTGTCATCCCTATGTAGTCTCTGATGTTTGAGGAAGACTTTAAAAAATACAGCACATAAGAATAATAATTATAGTAGGTAGCCAAGCATTGCGGTGTACACCTGTAATTACAGTCCTTGGGAGTCTGAAACAGGAGGATCGCAGGTTCAAAGCCAGCCTCAGCAACTTAGCAGGGCTCTCAGAAACTTAGAGAGACCTTGTTTCCAAAATAAAAATAGGACTGGGGGTATAGCTTGTTGGTAGAATGCCTCTGGGTTCAATCCCCAGCATCATACACAAACACACAAACACACACATGCACAGACAGATAGTAGGTTTTCCTTTACCATTTAACTTACAAATTAGTTACTTAAAAAGAAATTATTATCTGGGCATGGTGGCACACTTCTGTATTCCCAGTACTTGGGAGGCTGAGACAGGAAGATTGCAGGTTTGAGGCCAGTCTCAGCAATTTAGCGAGGCACTCCACAACTTAGTGAGACCCTGTTTCAAAATAAAAAATAAAATAGGACTGTGGGTGTAGTTTGGAAGTAGAATGCCCCTGGGTTCAATCCCCAGTACCTCTATCACCAAAAGAAAAGAAAAAAAAGGCATTGTTTAAATACTTTTAAAGACAAATCATATCATCAAAAAACAGTAAGGTATACAAAGAGAGCAGATTTCCTTCTAGTCGTTTGACTGTTACGTTTTCCTCACCTGAGTTGTCAATGCATTCTATCATATTTCCATTACCAGGTGGTATTTGTGGCACACAGATAGTGGTCAAATCCTAAAAGAAAAAACATGTTCCCATTTGTACTAAATCTTTTCTTTCTATAGTTATATACATTTGTTTTATTCTCAAATTACTGCAGATTTCTTAAAAGAATACTATTTAGGAAAGTTTAAAATCCATTTAAAACCTGCTACTCATTTTGGAAGTATTCTCTGGTTACTTCCATCTTATTTTGATGTACTTTCCTTTCCCCAGTAACTGTTCCAGAACAAAGAATGACATCACGCCATCTTGGTTCTGGTGTGGAGACTGAGTGGAGGTGACTACCAAAGTCCCATTCTTACGGACTGGCACTTACTTGAGGTTCCGGCTGTGGTCCTTCTACTGCCCACGAATGAATTGCCCCATCAGAACACTCGGGAACGGGTTCAAAGCCAGCTCCGCCACCAGGGGCACCTCCACAGTCACAACACAGCAACAAAAATGGGACCACTGATGGTGGGAAGAGAGGAATGCTGGACTTAGCAGTGAGCCGCATTAAAAGAAAGCAATCTTTTTTTTTAACGGTTAAATTTGAATTGCTAATAGAACTTCATGTAAAGTTGTTAGGAAAATTTCAGAAAACAAAGTAATGGTCAGACATTAAAGTAAATGTGAGCTTCAATATATTAGATTGCAATCAATTTTAACTTTATAGTATTAAAATTATAAATAGTATTATATGATCAAAAATAGATGACTCTTTCCCTGCCATTACTCAGGAAAATAGTAAAGGATCAAAGAAAGAGAGCTGGAGAAGCCAGGCAGTGTGCATGGTTCTTCTGTTTTTTTCTTCATGCCTTTATATTTTCCTGCTTTTACCTATGCCTGACTTTCCTTCCTTCGTTCCTGTTTTTTTTTTTTTTTTTTTTTGTACTGGGAGTTGAACCAGGGGCATTCTACCTCCGAGCTACATCCCTAGCCCTTTTAATTTTTTGTTTTTGAAACAGGGTCTTGTTAGGTTGCTGAGAGTCTAGCTAAATTGCTGAGGCTGGCCTCAAACCTATGATCCTCCTAGCTCAGCCTCTCAAGTACTGGATTACAGGTGTGCACCGCCACATCTGGTGCCTTTCTTTATTTCAATAACAAAATCTTATTCATGCATCCAGAAAGTATTCTCATTGAGGCTATTATTTTCCCTACACAGATGCCATTTTTAGTTACTTTTACACAATGAGAAAAATAACACAATGTTTAACAATGTCCTCTATTAGTGAATTGGAGTTTTCTGACTCATCTATTATCATTCTTTATATAATATAATCTTGAAATGGTTTTGGATGGCTGGATAGATGATAAAAAAGGATGTGCAAGTAAAAAATGCAAGGAAGGAAAAAAGAAGGAAGCAAGGCAGGGAAGAAGGGAGATAGAAAGGATAGAAATAAGGGAAAGGAGAAAGGGAACAAAGAAGGAAAGAATCCTTTGTGCTTTGCTGTTTTGAAAATCTGCTAGACTGAGAGAAAACTTTAAATCTAGAAATATTGCCTCAAAGGCCCAAATATAATTTAAAATCCTTTATTAACTACCTTACCCAAAGTTAGTCACCAATGTAAAAACAAGCTCAAAATGAAAGGTATTATTTATATTTGTGATAATCAGCACTTAGGTGTTTAAGTTACTTTTATAAATAATAAATTTTGAAGTTTTATAATGTTGGTAGATAATCATTATGTCAAAATTAGAGGATTATCTCCTCAAATTTTATGTTGCATTCTGCATTCTGCCAGTATGCTAGTATTTTTGCATATTTGTTGCCTTTGATTTTTTTTGGTACTAGGAATCAAACTGAGTGGCATTCTACCACTGAGCTATACCCCTTCCCTTTTAGTTTTGAAACAGTGTCTCACTAGGTTATGTGCACTGGCCTTGAACTGCCACCCTCCCAAATACTGGGATTAAAGGTGCCCATGCACCACCCTGCTCAGTTGCCTTGTTTCATTTTGATGAGAATACTTTGTTTTTAAAACTTGCTCTCACTTTCCTAGAACTTTTCCTGGTTATTATTTCAATTTATTATGAGCCAATAAGAAGGAACTCTTATTACTTAGTATAGAAATTTTATTTTTAAAGAATATTTTAAATTATGGAATAAGAGCCTCAATTTTTAAGCTATGTTATTAGCATGCCCAAATGCTTTGTGGTTTACATGGATTAGTATTGATTAAAATGTAGGTGCAAGCCAGGCATGGTGGTGCATGCCTGTAATTCCAGTACTTGGGAGGCTGAGACAGGAGGATCGTGGGTTTGAGGCCAGCCTCGCAACTCAGTGAGATTCTTAGCTACCTAGAAAGACCTGTTTCAAAAAAAAAAAAGTAAAAAGGGCTGTGAGTGTAGCTTGGAGGTAGAATGCCCCTGGGTTCAATCCCCAGTTCCCAAAAAAAGTAGATGCAGAGGGGATGAGGGAACTATACCAAGTGGTGTGTGCATGTATGAATGTATCACTTTGAATCTCACTATGATGTATAAGTACAATGTATCAATAAATGTATGAAAAATCTTGAAGGGGCGAGTTATTGAAAGTGAGAGAAAACCTAGTTTATAAATTAGTGAAAAGTATCTATAGCTGTTCATGTAAAAAAATGAAGGTAGAAAAAAAATTTCATACTTAAGAGCTCTGAATTCACATTTTGCGTGCGTTTTAATATGTGAAATATCTTCTGCCACTCAGATTTTATGATTTTAATATGTGAAATATCTTCTATCACTCAGATTTTATGATTTTAATATGTGAAGTATCATCTGACACTCAGATTTTATGAAATCAATGCAGATTTCAACCTACTTACTTCAGAACTCCCCTTTTCAGTCCTCAGATACTGCAGCACGAGGCTCATCTCCACTCTAATTTCTACCACCACCTGAGGCAATGTTAGAGGTCACCGCCATGGGATTCTACTTTGTGTATGTTGTGAGTGGTACTGGGGATTGAACCCAGGGGCATTCCACCTCTGAGCTATACCCCCAGCCCTATTTTATTTTTATTTTGAAACAGGGTCTCTCTAGGTTGATGAGAGTCTCACTGCTTGCTGAGGTTGGCCTTGAACCTGCCATCCTCCTGTCTCAGCCTCCCAAGTACTGGGATTACAAGCATGCGCATGGTAGCCTGGCTTGGATTCTACTTTTATAACTAGATCCTCAACCAGGACTACTCTAGTGGCCATAGACTGTGCTAAATGTTTCCTGCCTGGTCCTGCTCTTTCATCGTTATAGTAATGTTGGGAGGTATTACTATTTCCTAGATGAAAAAGCAAGGTTCAGAAAGGGTAGGCAGCCTTTCAAAGACTCAGACAATGATGTTTAGGAACCAGAATATAACCCTACATCTACTTGACTCTCCATTTTATTGAACTATACACTTCAGCACAAGAGAGAAAATCCCTCCAGGTTTTCTAGCTCCTGTCTATCATTTTAGTCACAACATCCTTTATTTTTTCCATATGGAAGTCCTTTATTTCAGTACCTTATTTTCTTATTGTTTTGGGTTTTTACACATAGACTTTTTTCCCCCTCCATGTTATTTTGTCCATAAAGCTTACTCCTATTCATGGATTAAAATTCAGCTCAGAGTTTACTCTTTCTTTCTTTTTTCCTTCCTTCCTTCCTTCCTTCTTTCCTTCCTTCCTTCCTTCCTTCCTTCCTTCCTTCCTTCCTTCCTTTCTTCTTTCCTTCCTTCCTTCCTTCCTTCCTTCCTTCCTTCCTTCCTTCTTTCTTTCTGTGTGGTACTGGGGATTGAACCCAGGGGCATTCTACCTCCGGGCTACACCCCCAACCCTATTTTTTATTCTTTATTTTGAAACAGGGTCTCATTAAGTTGCAGAGGGTCTCATTAAGTATCTGAGGCTGGTTGTGAACCCGGATCCTCCTGTCTCAGCCTCCCAAGTATTGGGATTATGAGCGTGCGCCACCACACCCAGTTTAGAGTCTACTTTTTGTTTGTAGCCCCCCTCCTCCTCCTTCTTCTTCTCCTCCTCCTCCTCCTTCTTCTTCTCCTCCTCCTCCTCCTCCTCCTCCTCCTCCTCTTTCTCCTCTTCGTTTTGTGCTACTGGGGATTGAACCCAGGGCATGCTACCTCTAAGCTACACCCCAGTGTCTCACTAAGTTGCTGAGGCTGGCCTTGAACCTGAGATCCTCTTGTCTCAGCCTTCCCGCTGCGCCTGGCCTTTTCTGATTGCTGCAATAGATTGTTTCTGATTGTCTTCACTCAAAGAGCAATTTGAGTTTGCTTGTGGTCACATGTTCCATTACACTGAGATTGACAGCAAGCAACGTTCTGGCCTCCACTGCACTATAAAATGTCAAGAAGTGTGATTTATTTCATCTTATAAACCCAGCACTAAGTATAGATATTTCTTGATAATTTCACAAAATAAGAATTTGTAAAATATATTTTATCAAAGAATCAGAAAACGAATTTCCTCTCTCACCAGCTTTTGAGGGACACATATCAATAGAATTGTTCAAGTACTTACATCCCAGGACTAAGAATCCCATGATGAGGAGGCCAATGCCAGCAGGACCAAAATGAACATTATCTGAGGGATCCCGACCAACAGGGCCATACTCAGAGCTGTCGTCGCCACCGTCGACCTGATTTGTGTTGGCTGTGAATCTACCCGTGGAAGAAGTCGACGTGTCATCAATACCGGTGCCACCCCCATTGCTCTGGTCACTGGTACTGGTACCAGTGCCGGATGCTGTACCGGATCCTGAATTGGTTCCGCTTCCTCCATCACCTCCTGTGTTGCCACCAGTTGTGCTACTGTCACGATCTTCACCCCAGCCTGAACCTTCAAGGTCAATAATAATTGTACCAGTGCACGTTCTTTGAAGAGAATCTGTAACAAGGTTCAAAATAGGAGAAATATTTTATACATTTAGTGCAATAATTGTTGAGTAATACCGAATGATTCTCCTTTTGCCTTAATATTTATTTCAATGTCTTTATTCCCATCAATTCAATAAAATCATCCCTTGTCTGTGGCTCAGTTTTTAAAACAAATAACTATATTATTATAAACCTTATTATTACTGCTAGTAGTACTATTTTTTTTGTTGTTGTACTGGGGATTGAACCCAGGGGCGTTCTACCTCTGCACTACACCCCCGGCCCTATTTTTTATACTTTATTTTGAAACCGGGTCTCACAAAGTTGCGGAAGCCTCACTAAGTAGAGAGAGAGAGAGAGAGAGAGAGAGAGAAAGAGAGAGAGAGAGAGCTGAGGCTGACTGTGAACCTGGATCCTCCGGTCTCCGCCTCCCAAAGTACTGGGATTACAAGCATGCGCCACCACACCTGGCTCTAGTAGTACTATTTATTAGATTATTTCTTTACATTATAACAGTTGGATGTTACATATAATTTGAAAAGTCTAGAATTATAGAAACAAAACAAAAACAAAAGCAAAAACTCACAGTACTAGTACATAAGGATGACCCCTGTTGATTTATTTTGATAACCTTTTGTCCTAAATTATGATTAAGTGTTGCTTATTGTTTATATTATACTGAAATGATTGTATGGTTCACTCCATTTTATATTTTTTACTTTAATTAGTTTTGTGGTACCGGGGATTAAACTCAGGGGCATTCTACCTCCAAGCTACACCCCCAGTCCTATTTTATTTTTTATTTTAACATAGGATCTTTCTAAGTTGCTGAGGTCCTCGCTAAGTTGCTGAGGCTGGCCTCGAACCTGTGATCCTCCTGTCTCTCAGCCTCTTAAGTACTGGGATTACAGGCATGCACCAACATGCCTAGATTATTTTTTACTTTAAACTTAGTAAGCATGCTTTTATGTTTTAATACACTACTTAGTTATCTATTGATATTACTTTCAATATTTAATTATTAAAAATAGTGCTATATTTAGCATCTCTGTGCATTCAGCCTTTTATATTTAGTAGTTTTGCTAAGATTTTTGGAAGTGGAATTACTGGGTAAAATTTTGAAATAATTTATTTCAGGTTATTTTGATTAGTGCTATATCATATAAATGGGAGATCAGTTGTTCGACTTTTCATGGATATAACCCTAGAACCTGGCATAATGGCTGACATTTAGTTAATAATCAATATATTCTTTTTGAATAAATGAATGAAAAATCTTTGGAGAAGTGCCACAGAGACATTTAAATTTAGTCCATCTGATATTAAAGCCCATGCTCTTTCACTCAACTGTGCTCATAGTATCATTCTTGCTTTTGTTAATCATTATCATCATGCCCTTCTAATTCCATATCATTATTGTCCCATTTCACAGAAGACTGAGGTACAAATGGATTATATAACTTCTCATAGCTCGTAAGAGATGGTACAGGATACCAACCCAGTCTCACCTCAGAGCTCATGGTCTTAGGCACTAAATTATATTGCCTTATAGCATGAGAAATTTGAGTCTATATTGTCAAATATAACAACATTTGTTGGAAAGGGGGTTTCTTTGAAATGTATTAATAAAAATTTTAAGATCTAGGTATATTTACAGAAGTTTCCTCTAGAAGAAATTAAATTTACGCCAATTTCTTACCATCTATAGATAGAATTGTTCCTTGGTATTTTCCCCCAAGGAAGTTATATTGTTCCATGGTAACTTTATTTCTCAAGGTGATTATGCCTGTTCTTGAGTCAACAACTAGCAGATCAGCTGGATTATTTCCCATTACATATCTGTATTTACAAGAAAATAATGCCAATTAATGTCAACTCTCTTAACAAAAAGACTTTAAGTTATAAAATGGTATTTTCTATTCAGTAGTAATAAGCCCCAGGTATATATTTTCATTATTAGAGTTTCTTCTTGGGGGGGGCAGTACCAGCTAGTTAGGACCACTCACAAGCAGACCAAGGATTTGATTTCGGAAAAACAATATTGAATACCCATTTTGATAACCTTTTGTCCTAAATTATGTTTAAGTGTTGCTTACTGTTTATATTATACTGAAATGATTGTATGGTTTGTATCCATTTCTTATTGATATCTTTTTATGCCCACTTGGATGTCAAAATAATTATTTTATGCTTGAAGCCTCATTTCCCTTTGGTAGCAGCAAAACAATTGTGGAAGATCTAGATCCTGGGATTTCCTGGGCTGCTCCTAATTCTACACTATTCTCTTATCAAAACCAGTTACTTGGCCTTCATCAGCTCAGCTTGCATTCCTTTCCTGTTTCCACTCCTCCCTGCTACATGTATAATGACTTTCTAAGACTTCTCTTGAATTCTAAACTGTGACCTTGCTTTGTGCATCCATCCTATTCTCTCCCCATCATTGACTTCAATGTTTTTCCTCTCACATATTTGTGAAGTGGACACTGGTTAAATAGCTCTCTGCTTCAGGCATTGCGCTGGGGAGGAGGCTGCCTCAGTGAGTCCACTCCTGTGGGGTATGTGGAAGCGGATTAGGAGAGGTGGTCCAGTGTGGGATGAGTGAGAACAGAAGTACTAACGCTGCGGGTGGACAACACAGAGAAAAAACTTTTAACACATATTGGTAAAGTCTTCCCCTCACCGTTCTTGGTCACAGTCAAATATACAAATACATGTGCACATGCGTACACACACAATTTTCACCAGTAAGTGGAAGATTTAGACATGCAGAGTTTTAAAACTCTATATGGCATAATTTTTCTTGATATAATTTTTCATACCAAAGTTACTGACCAATATTTAGTGCTGATTAAAGTTAAGAAAATAACCCAAATGAGCTAACTTTGCAATGGGAAAACCAGTCTCATAAAGTCTTCCCTAGGTGGAGGTAGGTGGGAGGAGGGGAGGCAACCATAGCACATAGCAATCGATTACTTAACCATTAAGATACATAAATACAAGAGTATCAAAACTTTCCAGGTATATCATTTTCATATATATCTTCACAGTTTCACAGTTTACATCTTGAACAAATTTTTATATTTTTAAGTTAAACACTCTAAGTAACAATTCAGTATTTTTTGCAATTGAATGGTGACTTGAAAAAATTAAAATATTTTAGTTCAGATGCTTATTATTTCTAAAAAGAACATATGTACTTACGTTCAATACATGATAAAAATTAGTTGGAAAATGTCATTCTTACCTAACACTTGTTGAAACTCCACCTGTGTCCAGGTCAGTAGCTACGAAGTCACCCACTTTATAATTTGCTCCCATACCACTATTTATTACAAATGTCTTTGAACCGGGGCGGAACACGGAACCTTCAACTACATTTAACACTGTCACAGAGATTGCAGTGGCTGTGATTTTATATTGAGACATAATTGACTGGTGAAATTCGGCTTTATTTCTAACGCCGATACTAAGTTGAAGATTCTGCATGGCTTCATAATCCAGGGGCTAGAAAATATAGAGTGAGATGGTTTTACTATAAGAAAACATTTCAGAAAGAAGTCCTTTGAGAATGGCAATTTCTTACATCTCTTTCTATAATTAAATATAAATGCATACAAAGCCTCACTCTATTCTTACTTTATCTCAATGTAAAGATAAAATAATAATATAATAAAATATAATTGGAAAAAATCCAGTCGTCCTAGATCCATCATTGAAAATCCTGAAAACATGAGCTCTAATTATATACCCAACAAATTAAAAACTTAAAATAATACAGATAGTCAATGTGTTTTGTACTGCAAAGACAATTTATGTTAGCTTTCATCATTTCACATTTCTCAGAAAGTAGCTCTACTTATAACAAAGTGCGTGTTAAATATATTGAAGTTTTGATGATTGACTAGTTTTATCCATAAAGAACTATTTAGAAGAAATTTTACTTTTGCAAATGTGACTTTTTGAGTAAGTTGGATAATATATATACATATATAAATAAACTTAAAATGTATAGTATATATAAAATATGATAAAATCCTCATTTTCTTCAACATATTCTAGAAAATAATACCATAGTATGAAATAATCTAGTGATTTTCACAATGAAAAGTGATGTTGAAATCCACAACTTGTAATATCTATAAAATAAATCTGCCATTATGTCTCTATGTACTAAATATATTCTTTTCATATGAGAATAATTTAGAAAAAAACAAAGATTCACACATTGAGCTCCCCTATTTAGCTAAAATTTCAGATCTTTGTTCTAGTGATGGTTTTATTTGCAATTTGGAGAACAGATATAATAGTATTTATACATATTGTTTCTATGTAACTATAATAAAAGATATTATGTCTGGAAGAACAATTATCATCCCATTTTACAGAGATATTGAGAAAGATAGGTTGAATAATTTTTTAAAGTTTAATAGCTTGGGGACAATAGATTAGGGCTCAATTTTCTTTTTTTGAATCCTGGATAGTATCATAGAAATAATGTGAATATCATAGCTAGAAAAACCTAGGTTTGAACATTGGCTGTCACCCTTACTAGCTATGAGAACTTGAGCAGGTTACATACTCTCTCTGAGCTTCAGTCTCTTCATCTGCAATATGGGTTTGTTTTAACCTAATTTGTAGGGATGCCCTCAGAGACAAACTAAAGCATCCAGATACTGTGTCATGCATATGGCTTGGTGACACTTTCTGTAGACATAGGTGGCAAAAACCACACATTCCTATGGGTCAGAATTCTTTAGAAGTCTGTTTCCCAGGGCTATTCTGAAAGAAAGAACTAGTTAAACAGGGATTACATTTTACTATGAAGAATATATATTGCATGCATCACCTCCAATCCATGGACATCTATTGCAGACCTAAAATATTAAATCTATGAGTCTTATAGCACAGGGGAAAACCTTTACTATCCGCTCCCAAGAAGTCATTTTTTTTCTTCTCACATCTCAGAGGAAAAAAGTGCCACAGCAGGTGAATGTGGTGGATCATTAACATAGGGGATAAGATAACACCACTGACTTGAAACAAAGCCCTAGTGTATTTGTGTTCCTAATAAGTCTTGGTCAGCAGCCACAGTGAGATGAGAATATGGTAATTCTGCAATTACAGTAATTTAACTTTAATTTTATAAAATTACACTGGGGGAATAAACAACTTTTAATTTACATGGTAACTATTTTTGTTGAATAATAATTGAATTACAGTGCTGACATGGGCACATGTTTTAAAGCCCATCTTAAATCTGCTTTAAAAATATTCTTAAAACAGTGCTGGACGTGGTGGCGCACGCTTGTAATCCCAGTACTTGGGAGGCAGAGACCCCAGGATCCGGTTTCGCAGCCAGCCTCAGCTACTTAGTGAGGCCCTTGGCAACTTAGTGGGACCCTGTTTCAAAAATAAAGAATAAAAAAAATAGGACTGGGGGTGTAGCCCGGAGATAGTATGCCCCTGGTTTCAATCTCCAGTACCTAAAAAATAAAAATAAAAAAAAACAGTAACCTCAAGGATTAATCCTACTTTGTTATAAGTGTAAAATAAGATTCTTGTTTAAAGATGCTTTCCATTTATATTATCTTTTGGGAATACTATATTGATAAAGTTTCAAAAAAGCTCTACAGCAGGTGAATATGGTGGATCATTAACATAGGGGAATAAGATAATACCACTGACTTGAAACGAAGCTCTAGTGTATTTGTGTTTCTAACAAGTCTAAAATTTGATGCCTGTTTTTCTGAAATGATGTAAGCAGAAAGACTTCATATAGAAAATTTTATATCATCTATAATTTTAAAACAAAGTAATTTTTATCCTTTCACTGACTCAAGTTTGTAAAATGTTAAACCACTTTATTTTAAACTTAACATTTTGAATAAGAAAACCCAGAAAACAAAATATTTAGGAAAATGATGTCATACCTTAACAACCTTTAGAATTCCTACATTTGTTCTTTCATTCATTTCTATTTCAAACCAATTTCCCTCATTTCCAGAGATAAAGAAAATTACTCCAATCCAGTTAGCTGTGTACTCTTCATCCAAATCAATTATTCTAATCTGGAGCAAATCTGAATGCAGAGCGTTTTCTTCAATACGTACTTCAGACTGAAACAAGAAGAAAAAAATAAGCACAAACTGTGTGAGAAAAGAGCTGTATCAGGCTTAGACTGAAATGTTGATTGTTATTCATTATTTAGAAATGAGATTTGTGTTATACTCTCACTTTCATTATTTAAATACATTTTAAAAAATTCTACGAACAAACACAAGAAAAAGGTGTATGTGTGTCTACATTTGGGTCATGTGTCACTAGGCATAGCAGGCACGTCTGTAAATAGAACTGTTCATGCAAATTTTAAAATGTGATGAATTAAAAAATTTTTAAGAACAAATACTTACTGAAGACAGTTCTATGTATGGGATGTTATCATTGACATCGAGGATTTTAATGACGCATTCACACTCTGCTGACATGCCATCTGCCCCACCGTCTCGGTCTGAGCCTCTCACGGCAAGAGAATACTGGGCATATTGCTAAAAATAGATATTAAAAGCAATATCACACTTGACATAGATAGTCTTTACTCTGTCTTATGTAAAGTTCTTTTAAAATATTGGCTCACCATTTACATAAATCTATGATAGAGATAGGGTAACATAGAATATTGAAAATCTACAAATTTCACATGAATCAATATGAAAGTTGCCCCTTCCATTCCCAACAATGCTTATCCCCTCTCATTTAAGTGAAGTCAACAAGACCCCAAAGGCACTAGAAATTAAAACTAGGATCAATACATGGGATTGCATTAAACTGAAGAGCTTCTGTGCAGCAAAGGAAACTATCAAGAACCTCAACAGAGAGCCAACAGAATGGGAGAAGATTTTTGCCAGCTACTCCTCTGATAGAGAACTAATATCTAGAATATACAGAGAACTCAAGAAACTCACCACTAAAAAAACAAATAACCCAATGAAAAAATGGGCAAGTGAACTAAACAGATACTTCTCAAAAGAGACACAAATGGCAAATAAATGTATGAAAAAATGTTCAAGATCATTAGCAATCAGAGAGATGCAAATCAAAACTACCCTGAGATTTCACCTAACCCTAATTAGAATGGCAATCATTAAAAACACAAACAACAACAAATACTGGCGAGGATGTGGGAAAGTAGGAACTCTAATACACTGTTGGTGGGATTGCAAATTAGTGCAACCACTTTGGAAAACAGTGTGGAGAATCCTCAGAAGATAGGGAATGAACCTACCTTATGACCCAGCAATACCACTTCTGGGTGTCTACCCAAAAGAATGGAAACCAAATTACCAGACTAATGCATGCGCATCTATGTTTATAGCTGCACAATTCACAATTGCCAAACTATCGAAACAGCCAAGATGTCCATCAGCAGATGAATGGATTACAAAACTATGGGATACGTGCAATGGAATCTTACTCAGACATAAAAAGAACAAAATTATGTCATTTGCAGGGAAATAGATAGAATTGGAGAACATTATGCTAAGTGAGATTAGTCAGTCATAAAAAGTGAAAAGTCGGATGTTCTCCCTCATATGCAGAAGCTAGGGAGAAAATGGGACATAGGGACTCCAGACAAAGTAGGAGAAACCTTAGATGAGAAAAGAAGGCGGCCTAACTGAGGGAGATGGGGGGGAGAGGGAAACACCCTAATGCACAGGATGTACATACACAAACTTATCAAAGTCAATCACTATGCTGAGCAGGAGAAGGAGGGAAGGGTGAGGGAATGGGGGTGGAAATTGGGGGAGGGTTATATGAGCAACGTGTGTATGCGTGTGCATGTATGCCTCTACCACCATGAACCTCATCAAGATGTATGATTACAATGCACCAATAAAAAAAATAAAAAAAGTAACACGCTGGGTGTGGTGGCGCAGAGGCTGAGACAGGAGGATCACAGGTTCCAGACCAGCCTCAGCAATTTAGCGATACTCTGTTTCAAAATAAAAAATAAAATTGGGCTGGAGGTATAGCTTAGAATGCCCCTGGGTTCAATTCCCACTAACACACACACACACACACACACACACACACACACACACACGAAGTAACAGTATTTATTTATTTATTTATTTACGATATTGGGGATTGAACCCAGGACACCCTACCACTGAGCTTCTATCCCCAGACTGCCTTTTTTTTTTAAACAGGGGCTTCCTCAGTTATCATACTGGCCCCAAACCTGGGATCCTCCTCTCTCAGCCTCCCAAGGACTAGGATTATAGGCATGCACCACCATACCTCAATAGAAGCAACAGTTTTTTAAAAGCCTCACTTCTTATTAATCATAATATGTCCAGAGGTTGGAAAAGTTTATAAAGGGTGAAATGGACCAGAATGATGTATTTAAATTTCGACTTGAAGAGGAGAGAGATCAAGATTTAATAGAGAATTGTGGCACAAAAATTACACAGTCTAAATAACCAGTCCCTCAATGTACAAGAGACATAAAGTGATGACAAATAGTGTGTATTTTGGGGTGGTCAAGAGTTGTGGCATTGGAGTTATTGAGAATATATTCTTGATTCTATTCAGTGGTGTTTACATTTTTAGAAGCTTTATGGTAAAAGCTATGGAGCCTTTCCTAGACTCCTGCATAAATGCATACTATTTCAAAATTATGAGCAAAACTTCATAATTAAAAGCATAGGCCTTCATAGTTAAAGCATCTTCTCTCTCTCTCTCTCTCTCTCTCTCTCTCTCTCTCTCTCGTGGTGCTAGGGGTTGGATCCAGGCCTTTGCACATGCATCTTGAGATCTCTTTATGCCAGAGTTAGAGTTGCCAATGACTGCACAGTTCCTTTACTTCTTTTTTTTTTTTTTTTTT
>PVJS01030738.1:0-23883 GCA_004027185.1 Glis glis | reverse complement strand
TTCAATCCCTGGTACCGCAAAAAAAAAAAAAAAAAAGTAGCTGAGGCTGGCCACGAACCTGGATCCTCTGGTCTCAGCCTCCCAAGTACTGGGATTACAAACGTGCGCCCCCACGCCTGGCTAAGATGACCTGTTTTCTAAGAGCTCGGCCTGTGTATGTAGAACTAGGCTGAACCTGACTGAGGTCAGGTGGGGACCAATGGCTACAACCATGAGGATCTTTTGGAACCACCAACGGATCCACATGGAATGAGCATGTCAGGGACACGGAGCGGATCGCAAAGCCGCACGCATGTAGAGCTTTGGGGTGCCTTCCCTGAGTCCCATACTCAACCTAATGTAACCCTGTCTATTCCTGTTGCTCTGGGAATGTGGTCCTCCCTATTTCCATCTGTCTTTTGATCATGAAAGCTTACAAATGTGAAAAAAAGTTGAGAGACAGTAGAGCCAACAGTCTCCCCACCCAGAGTCAACAGTCATTAACATTATATGTTTCCTGCTCTCGGTTTTTCTGTGTTCCCTACATACACTGTTTATAAAAATGTTTGGCTAAACAGTTTGAAAATAAGTTACTGACATCTTCATGCTCCCTCCCCAAATAGGCTAGCATCTATCTCTCAGAATGGCGACTTTCTTCTACGTGACTGAATTATTAACAGCCATCCATTATATCGTCTATGGATTATTTCGTATTTACCTTCCTTCACTTCTCCCCAGAATGTATTTGTGTGTCT
Organism: Glis glis; assembly: GCA_004027185.1. NCBI lineage: Eukaryota > Metazoa > Chordata > Mammalia > Rodentia > Gliridae > Glis > Glis glis. The sequence continues at coordinate 23,149 of PVJS01030738.1, read as the reverse complement.
GTGTGTGGTACTGCGGATTGGATGGGGGGGTCTACCTCTGAGCTACACCTCTACACCCTCAGCCCTATTTTATTTTATTCTATTCACTTTTGTTATACCGGGGATTAGACCCAGGGGAATTCCACCTCTGAGCCATACCCTCCAGCCCTATTTTCGTCTTATTGGGGATTGAACTCAGGGGCATTCTACCTCTGAGCTACACCCCAACCCTTTTTTATTTTTTTACTTTGAAATAGCTTTTTGCTAAGTTACCGTGCACTGGCCTTGAACCTACGATCCTCCTGTCTCAGCCTCCCACGTGCTGGGATTACAGGGGGGTGCCACCACACCAGGCTCCCCAGATCATATTTTATACCCTCCTCTCCCCAGGCCAGGATGTGCTCAGGGGATCCCCTCATCGATGTTACACCCAGTGAGATTCTAAAAGAGCCCTCCCGGTCCCCTCCCTAAGTTCTTAACTCGCAGATGGTGACACTGACTCTCAGAAGAGCCACCATTCATGTAGATCTTGCATACTCTTGAATGTGTCTGAATGTTTCCTCCAATGATCTTTGTTGTTGTTGTTGTTACTAGGTATTGAACCCAGGGGCGTTCTACCTCTGAACTATACCCCCAACCTGTTTATTTTGAAACAGGGTCTTGCTAAATTGCTGAGGCTGGCCTCGAATCTGTGATCCTCCTGTCTCAGCCACCCACGTACTGGGATTACAGATATGCACCACCGCACCTGGCTCCAATGAACTTGTGGTCCCTCTGCCCTGAGTTTGCTGTCAGACGGGGTGTTGGACATCTGTGGTCAGCGTATCCATTAGTGAGGCCTTGCGCTTCTGGTGTTGACTTCCAGTATCCATTAGTGAGGCCTTGCACTTCTGGTGTTGACTTCCGGTATCCATTAGTGAGGCCTTGCACTTCTGGTGTTGACTTCCGGTTCATGGCCCGTCCTCACTGTCACCCTGTCCTGCGCAGGGCTTCGCTCTGATCAAGAGAAGGAGATACGGAGCCACAGGAAAACCATGTTCATCTTCCCAGGCACTGGGTTTGTTGTGGTTGTTTTTATCACTCCTGTTGGGGAGTGGATCTTAAAACCCCAAACATGGCTATGTAATGAAGAGTGTGTTCTGAGTGAGGCCCACCGGCTAGGGAGAGTTGGAGAGCTACAGACTGGCGGAATTTAGATTCAGACTCCTGATGGGAGTTTATACCAATTTATTTTCACACTTCACACGGGGTATGGGGGTCCTAACTCTGTGCAGCCGAGACTCAGCGGGGGAGCTTACCAGAACACAGTTTCTTCTCCAGGTTCTTGGGTTGTCGCCGTTGGTGGGAACACACCAGCAGTCGTGGAGCACTGTGACAGGGAGTCTGGTAACTCACTTGACTTGGGACTGGAGGCTCACTGGGCCCAATTCTCTTGGGCCTTATATACTATTTGAGAGGGGGTCTTATCTTAGTTAGGCATATGCTCCTTCAGCTGAGGCTGGGCATGCGCAGTTACATCCAGTGCTAGGGTTGCATCAGCTGGGGGAAAGCGGTGAACATGTCTTATCACTCAAGCCACACCTGGGAGGCTCCCGGGCTGTCATTTTGGGTGTTTTACTTTAACTCACACACATTTGCCTCAAAATGGCAGCACTTAAGTCAAGCAATTCACAATTCAAAAAGTGTGTCCAAAGGCGCTCTCCACAGAGTGCAAAATATAAACTTAAAGGTAAACTTTTAAGTAAAAACAATGGCAAAGATAGCCCTGGTGATTAGATCTGCATGGCCTCATTGTCCCTCACCCCTCTTCCCTCAGCATGTGGGTACACACACACACACACACACACACACACACACACAGGTAGATGCACACACACAGCCTTCCACCTTGCCTGGGGTCTGAGAAGCAGGACTTCATTGTGCAGGGACAGCTCTGCAAAGAGTCAGCGGTGATAGGAGCTTTAGTTCAAAAGTAGGAGCAGCCAGTGTTTGGGGCTTCTGTGCTGGAATTGTTCTATTCCTGGGCTGGATGACTCCTGCTCTGGGGTGATAGTCATGCCCCCACTCCTGTGGAGAGCCAGGGGGGTTTCCTTTGTAACAAATGCTCTGTATCCCCTTTCCCAGAGGCCTCTGCTAGGAACAATTAGCTGTTGTCACCATTGGACATGAAGGGCTTCAGTCTGCATCTGGGGTCCAGGCAACCGGATGCACTCCAGGAGAGAACGTTGCCCACGACACATGGGTGTTAGCGGCCGTGGATGGAGGTAAAGAAGGTGCCTGTTGGAAGAGGAGACATTTTGTTCCAGTTAAAGATACAACAAGAAGCCGAGTACAGCGACACATGTCTGTAATCCCAGTACTTGGGAGTCTGAGACAGAAGGATTGCACGTTGGAGGCCAGCATCAGCAATGAAGCGAGACTCTCAGCAACCTAGTGAGAGTCTGTTTCAAAACCAAAAATAAAACAGGGCTGGGGGTGTAGCTCAGAGGTAGAATGCCCCTGGGTTCAATCCCTAGTACCACAAGGGGGTGGGGGAGATAATACAAGAGATACCTGTACACAGACTGGGCCATGGTTTTGCAAGAGAAGTGTAGTTTCTGTCTCACTTGAATGAAAGAAAGAAATTTAGCTGTGCATATCAAAGAATGGAAATCTGTCATCTTAGAAGTTGCTAATTTGCAGTTCAGTGACACAGATCTGAGTAATTAGGGGATTTGATCACCAGGCATGTGAAACCTATACAAATATTACTCCACATTCTTGGAAAGAAGTCAAAGGCGGAGACTGTGAAGGGAGTCATGATTCTTTAAAGTCGCCACAAGCCGGATTGATTTAGTTTGGCAGAAACTACAAAAACAAACGCAGCGTTGGGAAAAGCAAAAGCTCACGCGATTGCCCTGGCCTCAGAGAAAAGGAAATGCTCATCAATTGCACGCAGACCAGAGCGTGGCGAGGTTCCTCTCCCCCACCTGATGATTTTAAGATCGTCTGGAACAGCTATAAACAAGGGCCGGAGACCTCACAGGCCCTCACCCACCCCCCTCCTGCTAACAACTAGCTGGGCCTTTGTTTTCTTTTTGCTTTTCCTCCTTAAGTAAATCTTAATCATGATCATTAAACCCAGCCTTGACTTTCTTTCTGTTGCCATGGATACCAGATGGGGCCTGGTCTGGTGAGATGGCCATAGGACCTCCGACCCAGGAGGACCAGGAATGGGCACCAGTGCCTGGGGTCGGGCGCCCCACAGGAGGCCCCTTCCCTGGACAGGCACACAGGTGGCCAAGTCGGAACCTGCAAGGAGCAAGGGTCAGATTTGGGGACTTATCAGCTCTCAGGGCTTGGCCCAGCGAGTGAACCTCTTCTCTGCTCCTAGTGGTAGACACGGTCCCTTCTGAGAATGTGGCTCTTGTAAGGAAACTGACTGTGGGATGGAACTTGCCACCACAGCAAGGCCACAAAACATGAGTGTCCTGGGTGTGTGCCTGGGGCAGCTGGCTAGAGGGTGATGACATTTGCTTTTTATGTATGTGTGTGGCACTGGGGATTGAACCCAGGGGTCATTCTACCTCTGAGCAACACCCCCAGTCCTTTTCATTTTTTAATTTTAAAACAGGGTTTTGCCAAGTTGCTGAGGCTGTCCTTGAACCTGTGATCCTCCTGTCTCAGCCTCCAAGTACTGGGATGACAGGCCTGCCTCAGGCTTATGGAGAGTCTTCTAAGGTGGAGAATGCACATGCTTTGGGAGTGACCATGAGCCTCCTTAGAATGCTCCAAAGGGTCCCATGCAATAGGATTTAAAGCAAATTCCAGGTCAGCTCCTTCCTGGTGAGTGGTGGTGGGTTTTGTGTTGTTGGATTTTTGAAGCATACCCATTTCCAGTCATCTAGGTATTGCCAAGAGATCCGATGGTGTGCCAATCAGGGAAGAAGGGCTCCCGCACTCCTCTGCATTGCAAAGTGTTCTTTTTGATTTCTTTGGCATCCAATCAAATAGTTTTGTTTGCCAGGAAATGACCCGAAGACTATCCATTTCTTAGAGGCACTGTCAGATTCCTCGTCAAGAATACCCCTCGATAGCCAGCAGGCAAATTCTAAGATAACAGTATTTACCTTGTTTATTTGAGGATTAGTGAAAATCCCATAATTCACTATGAGCCTGTCAAAAGCAAGCTCCATCTGCTGACACCCATTTTACCTAGAAATGTTTAATGTTCTCTTTTTAGCACCTTTTTTGACCCATGTATTGTAATTGCCCTTAAAGTTTATTTTTTCAAACCATGTGATAACTTTTATTATGAATGAAAATGCCTGTGGTTTCTTTGCTACCAGGAGGAAGCTGTGTGGCTCTGTAAAAAGTGCTCATCAGAGGAAAGTCATTTCATACACGCCGTGAATCTGTAATAGGGCGTGCTGCAAGCCATAGATCACTTGAAAATGTAATGCAGATCACTTATTATGGAAAGGGGCAGTTGACATTATTGGATTTCCTTCTTGAAACATAATCTATAGAACCACGAACTTTCTCTTAAACCATGATGTAAGTAGACCTTCACAGTTCACTAGGAGAATGAAATGCCTTGCATTTTCTGATGCTGCCTTGGGGCCATTGTCATTTTTCTGTGCTGGCTTCTGGGCAGGTGCTGAGGGGGCAGTTTCTGAGCCATTGCTGGTCCAAACATTTGGCCAGATGCTTTCTCGGACCGTGACCGAATGTGGCAGCCATAGCCGATGAGGGACTGGGTGCCCTGAGAGTTGAGCTAATAAGCCAGTGGGAACAGGCACAGCCTGGGTTCAATTCAGGTTTCTTTATGTTTTGTTTTAAGGTATACAGCCCATGTGGTTATTTGACAGCCATGCTGTGGGTGTGTGAGGTTGTCCTTCAGTGTCTGAACCCTCCCCCAGGTATGCCAAAATCCCTGGGTGCTCAAGTCCCTGGCATAAAATGGTGTGGTCTCTGTGCATAACCTATACACATCCTCCTGTGTACTTTAGATCATCTCTAGATTACTTATGTTAAAAGACAAAGTTACAACAAATCTGCTATTGCATATTTTTTTTTTTTTTGGCTGGGGATTGAACCCAGGCACCAGGCCAGCGCTTCACCACTGAGCCACACCCAGGGCCCCCTTTTGCAGATCTTAATAGGCTTTCTTTCCATTCTAGAATCAGGCAGCAGTCCAGGCCCAAAATGATTCAGAATGCCCCGCCCACCACATGGGCAGGATGTGTTTATAGCCAGAGAAAAGGAAGTGACTGCCCAGGAAACCGGAGGTGAGGTAGAGCGACCACCCCATTGGTTGCAGCTCAGGTCTGTCTGAACACTGAGCTGTTGGCCCCTTGTGATTGGCTGAGACTCTGCTACTGCTCACAGCAGGAGGGTAGGGTGTGTTTACTCATCAAGTTAGGTTGCAGTTCACTATGCAGGAAGAAACCTTTGGGCCAAGCTTAAAATATGTATGGAGGCAGCTTTAGACCAAATGATTCAATTTAACACTTATAATACCTAATGCAGTGTAAATGCTATATGAGTAGTTGTTACACTGTGTTGCTTAAGGAAGACTGACAAGAAAAATGTCTGTGTGTGCTCAGGACAGACACATCCCTCGTATGCCAGACCCCGCCCCAGCAGTGTCACTCCTCCCAGTATTGGCTGTGTGGTTGGTTGAATCTGAGGATGCTGAGGCCCACTCTGTTAGCTCTGGCCACAGCGTCTCCTTTCCTAGGAGTACCATTGTCTTCACACCTGTGTCAGAAATAAATTTCCATGGTGTCATAGGAAAAGACATATTTGAAAGCAGCTCGGCAAGGCGAATTTTACTTTTTGCAGACAAGGGATCCTGCCACCAGTAAAGTCAGGTGTGCAGGAACAACATGGAGGAAACTTGCTGGGCATTTTATTTTCAGTGGGGGCTTCTGTGCTGCGCTCCTATTGGTGGGAACACAGCCTCACAATCTTTACGCCATTGGCTGAAGGGGATGCCGGGGGAGGGGTTGGCACTCACAATTTCCAGGAAATGCTATCTTTACAAAAATACAAGCACACGTAAGGTTACTCAATGGCGGGTCTACAAAATGGAGCCTAAGTCAAGCTATTCCTTTGACAGAAAAGATCTAACTATATTCTCACACCTGCAAGAACCTGGTCGTTTTTCTTCTAGATAAGAAACGCGCACGTGGTGGAAATGTCTTCTGATTTGAATTGTCGAGGGCGTCCATAGACTCCAGGGGAACTGAAGCTAAATTTGGTCTTTTAAGTTTGTGGAATTCTTCTAAAGTGTGTGCTCGGCAGCTGGCTCTTCTGTGGCATTCCTTGCAGCGGAGTTTCATTCCTGCTCTGTGTTGTTCAGAAGTCTTGGCTTGTTGTCAGCAGACGGTGACCATGATCACAGGATGCTAGGACACAGTTGCCGTGCCGGCACCCGTCCAGAACCTTCTCCTTCCAGGGCAGGATGACGGCTCTTCTCCCGAGCATGCGTGCAGGGTAAAGGGCAGGGACTGGAACCCTCTCTGGGAGGGAACAGAGCCAGGCCGTTAGTCTCTGGAGCTCGTAGTTACCTTCCAAGATTAGAAATACATCATAGCTTCTTTTACTTTTATCTTTTTCTCCTTCCAGAATTTTTTCTCATTTTACAATCAGATGACCATCAGCGTGGTGGTAGTAGCCCACAGGCCCTCATATTTCTGCCATCTTCAAGTTTTCCTTGTGACTTTTGCTCCTTCCTGGTGTCTGAGGGTCTGCCCTTGCTTGGGGAAGCCCTGCTTTTCTGGGTCAGAAACACTCCTTTTTTTTTTTTTTAATGGTACTAGGGATTGAACCTAGGGCGCGTTTCTACCACTAAGCTACACCCCCAGCCTGTTTATTTTGAAACAGGGTCTCGCTAAGTTGCTGAGGCTGGCCTCTAACCTGCGATCCTCCTGTCTCAGCCTCCCAAGTCCCGGGATGACAGGCGTATGCCACCACACCCAGCTCATAAACACTCTTTCCTGAGTACTGCATGGTTATGATGGCTCGTCTGGATGAAGGGAGAGCCAGAAAGGCCTCTCAGAGGGCTTCTAGAGTGGGCCTTGAATTCACGATGAGTGGCCCAGGGCAGTCCCGGGACTGGGCATCTTCTAGAATCTTCTAGAAGGCTGTTCTGGGTTTCAGGGGCTGGGGTAATTAGGTTTCTGAGGTTGGTGGTTCTTTGATATCCCGTCACTCCTGGAGGATCTGGAGAGCACGTCCCACAGTGTGGGCCTGTTTACAATTCACAAAGACCCTTTCTCAGGTCCCAGTGTCCCCTGTGAGTTGGCTGGGCTCCCTCTCCTGTGGGCTCTGAGTGGCATTCCCCAGCTGGCAAACCCAGCCTGACCCAGACGCGGCTGCCCCAACCTGGTTACTGTTTAAACACCCGGTGTACAGAATGAGCCCTCGACGACAGAGTATGAATACATGCAGACAAGCAAGGGCGCCGCGGGGCTTAGGTTTAGGTTAGGCATGAGCCTCGCCAGCTGTCCTCTGTAGGCCCTCGTGGTGGCGCGAGGCATGTGGACGGTGTCAACCCTAGACGCCGCCTTCCCTGGAGGCCTATATTTTGCCAGGAGGCCAAGTTTGCTCTGCTCTCTCTGCTGAGAATCAATCTTGAGGGGGCACCACCTGCCAGATTATTTATTTTTGCCAGAAATAAACGGGGCTGGTGTTCATAGGAGCCGGGTTTCTCTTTGGGGGGAAGAGTGGTGTAAATGTTCCCTGTTTTTTGGGTTATTGTTTTTAGTACTGAGGATTGGACCCAGGGGCATTCTACCTCTGAGCTACACGCCCAGCCCTTTTTATTTTATTTTATTTCTTATTTTGAAACAAGATTTCACTAAGTTGTTGAGGGCCTTGCTAAATCCCTGGCCTCCAATCTGCGATCCTCCTGTTTCATCCTCCCAAGTACTGGGATTACAGGCTTGCGCCTGGCAAAGGTTCCCTCTTTTGAGCCAAGATCTGATGACCTATAAAATTAAATATTTTTCTTTACAAGGAGAAAGATGAAGGACAGAGAGTCGAGGGGAGGGGGTTAAGGATTACTAGGTTCCTCTTGACCATGGGTTCAGTTTATACATACCGGGCTCCAATCCAAGGCCAGTTTGAGAGGTCCTGGACGGGCCACACACACGTGAACGCCTGACCCCAGAGGTGCTGATCCTGCCTTCTGTTTGGAAATAACATTAGCTCTGGTTTTCATAGTAGCTCCAATCCATGGGTTAGTTTCTGAGGCCTCCTCTGATGTCCTCGCCTCCTTAAAGGTGTAGTTTGGTGCCAGAATTTGCTGAGCACAGTGGTACATGTCTATAATCCCAGTACTTGGGAGGCAGAGACAGGAGGATCACAGGTTTGAGGCCAGTCTCAGCAATTTAGTGAGACCCTGTTTCAAAACAAAACAAAACAAAAATAAGCCAGGTATTGGGTGCACCCCTGTAATCCCAATACTTGGGAGGAGGCTGAGACAAGAGGATTGTAGGTTCGAGGACAGCTTCAGCAATGTAGTGAGACTCTCAGGAACCTAGCGAGACCCTGTTTCAAAACAAAAAAATAAAATTGGGTTGAGTGGTGTAGCTTGGAGGTAGAATGCCCCTGGGTTCAATCCCCAGTATCACAATAAATAAATAAGTTAATTTATTAATTAAAAAAGGGCTGGGGGTGTAGTGTGGAATGTTCCTGAGTTCAATCCCCACACCCTCCTCCCTAAAAAAAAGATGGTCTCTAGAGAAGATGTAAGGACCAGGTGATGCCAGCTAGCTGTTTGCACGGTCCTCTCCGTTTTCTTCTAAATCCTCACTTTCAGGAGATGGGACCTGAGGGTTTCACACCAACAGACTTAAAGGAGCTAAAGGAATTATCTGGAGTTTAGCATAAATAAAGCATCAGGAGGCATGAACGGGAAGACAAGCCCCGGCAGAGAAAGAGCAAGGCAGGTGCTCCAGCACAGGCGGACCCCCGCGAGCAGCCCGGGTCCAGGGGTGCCCAGGATTTGCTTTAACCTGGGATGGTAAGCTCCAAAGACACAGAAATGACTGTCATGAAGGAGCAGGGTGTTATGCTCGCAGACCCTAGATGCAGGAGGTACTCGGTGCAGGGCCCCTCGGGGAGGGACAGGATCCATCAGGAGGCAGAGGAACTTCGAGAAAGCTTGTATTGTGGTTTTCAGGGTGGGGAGTGAGCACGGTCGGGGGGTTAAGTAGGCCAAGCAGATTTGAGATTGGCTTGAGGAATTCAGTGGGTCCTGGGCACAGCAGCTGGCCCTGGGGTGACCAGGCCAGGGGATGAAGAGCTGGTACCGGAGACATTGATGAAGGAGGTGGTCGGTGAGTGCATTGACAGGTTTGCATGTGAAGATACCTTGGCAGGTAATTCCTTTGATGTCTCCAGGGTCAGCAAAGCATCAGAGAATACAGGTAATAAAAGGCATGATTAATACAGGCCCCTCCTCGGGGGCACCTTCTGGAGGAGGCTGGAGGAAGGACCCAGGGGAAGCAGCCAGATGTCCACCGTGGGCTGGGGACCCTGGCCACACACGGAAAAAAGATGTACAGCACCTGCCCTTGGTACTAGGGATTGAACCCCAGCCACACACGGGAAAAAGATGTACACCACCCACCTTTGGTACTGGGAATTGAGCCCAGGGGCATTCTACCTCTGAGCTGCACCCCCAGCCCCAGTTTTATGTTGGAACAGGGTCTCACTAAATTGTTGAGGGTCTCACTAAATTGCTGAGGCTGGCCTCAAACCTGTGATCCTCTTGTTCTAGCCTCCCACGTACTGGGATTACTGGTGTATGCCACCTCTCCCGGCCTTACATCACGTATTTCTTTTACAGGATTATAGTCCTGTAAAAAGATAAAGTCATTCTATTCTTTCCTTCCTAAACTTTATTTATCTATTTGTTTATTTTTGTGGTACTGGGGGTTGAACCCAGGGGCATTCTACCTCTGACCTATATCCCCAGCCCTATTTTATTTTGTTTTTTTATTTTGGAACAGGGTCTTGCTAAGTTGCTGAGGCTGGCCACGAATCTGTGATCCTCCTGTCTCAGCCTCCTCCCAGGTAGTGGGATTGCTGGTGTGCACCACTTTGCCTGGCTTGGCTTTCCTAAACTTTAGACGTCATTATCTCAGCTGTGCTGTCTGAAGGCAGGATTGTGGGTTTTGCCTGGAGGACCTGCTCATGCATGGCCTTGTCTCCCATGGGGCAGGCCCTCCCCACCTCCCTCTCCCATCCTCTTTCTAGACTATTCTGCTGGTCTCTCTCCTCATCTATCTGAAGTCCCTCTTGTTCCCTATTTTCTCTCTAGCTTCTGAGACTGGCTGATCTCACTTAGCATCATATTCTTACTTCCATCCATTGTCTTGCAAATGACCTAATTACCTTTTTAAAGCCCTCTGCCCAAACACTGTCACATCCTGAGGCGGTGGGGGTTGGGACTTTAGCCTGTGGATGGGGTGGGGGTCACCTTCAACCCCCACAGGTGCCAGCCTGGGAAAGCAGGGGGCTACGCTCAGGATGTGCACAGTGGAGACGACTGTGGTCAGCCCTGGGACTTGAGTGGGACCTCTGTCTGCCCCTGTCATTGCCATCACGACCGTGGGAGAGGGCCCTGGATGAGGTGGTAGCCGCCTCCTCCCAGTGCCGATCTGGGGGTGGAGGTCTTGTTCCGCCCCGGGCAGCTTGAACAGGGCCTGCCTTCTGGTCACCAAGGCCACCCTCGTGTGCGTGTGTGTGTGTGTGTGTGTGTGTGTGTGTGTGTGTGAGAATCCGTAGCAGACACCTACAGTCAAGAGGCACTTCAGCTGGCGTGGGCTCCATGGAGGCCCCTGGGCCTCCCTGGATGTCCCAGAGGTGAAGCACAGGTCAGTGCAGTCCCCTGTCCAGGCCACACCTGGGGACCCTGAGCAGGCTCACGGCATTGTGTCCAGCAGTCACGTGGCAGCCTCTATCGGTCGGGAGCACCTGGCCCTGCGTGGTCCCTGTCTGAGGTCGGGTTGAGATGTGGTCTGCACACTGCGCGCCCCGCCCTGGGCCGAGCGCCCTGTGGCCACTGCGCAGAGGACAGCAGGAACTGCCTCTGTCTTCTTGCAGAGGATGCTGGCGGGCTGGCATGCCGGGGCCCCTGCACGTAGCACTAAGCAATCGTGTATTACAAGGAGGTAATGCCTGGGAAAACATCTGCTCTTGCAGAAGGCAAAACCGCACCTGTCAATCCAGTGGGTGCTCCGGGCTTGAAACTCGCTTCTAAGAAGGCATCTGCTGGCGGCTCCTCCTTTTGCATTAGGAATCCTCTTGCAGGATTGCTTTAGGTCGGGCCTGCTTTTCACTGTGAAATAGAGAGCCTAGCTGTGAGAAGCCTTCCCAGGGCCGCCAGAAACGGTGCCCAAACCCTCACGAACATCCGGAAACTGAGCCCTGAGTCTGTTACCACCGTGGCCCCGGGGCAGGTGCAGAACGTCTCAGCGTGGGGTTGTGGGTGTGGGTGTGGGCCTGCGGGCACGCGCACCTTTGCACGCACAGTGAACGGATGCCCATGACCTTTTGTCCACTCTGGCTGCTCATCGGTCCCCAGAAGCCCACAGGGACCTGTGGCCACACATCAGTGAGTTGAGAGTGGTGGCTGGCCGCTGAGCCGTGCTTGGTGTTGGCCCAGTATCTACCCAGTTACTAGGAGCTGTGCACTACTGCTGGCAGGCCCCGGTCCTTTTCCTAGCTGCTCCTGCCCTCCTTCTTCCTCTCTAGAGGAAGTGGGGAGAGAGGTTGATGGCTTATCAAGAGGGATGCAGAGATATATGGTGCCAAATTGTTGCTTTCGCTGGCTGAGTGGCCGTGAAGATGAATGTGGTTACTGTCGCCCCTTGGTATCTACCAGGGATCTGTCCCAGGGCGCCCTGAGAACACCACAACCTGCAGATGCTCAAATCCCATATATAAAACAGCTTAGTATTTGCATAGAACCTACCTGTACCCTCCTATATACTTTAAATCATCTCTAGTTCATTAAAATCTTGACGATGAGCTAGGTGCAATGGCATGCACCTGTAATCCCAGTACTTGGAGACCGAGACAGGAAGATCAAAGGTTCGAGGCCAGCCTCAGCAATTTAGCGAGACCTTGTTTCAAAAATATTAATAATAATAAAAAAGCCGGTTGTGGTGGCGCAGGCTTGTAATACCAGTACTTGGGAGGCTGTAGACAGGAGGATCGCAGGTTCAAGGATAGCCTCAGCAAGTAGTGAGACTCTCAGCAACCTAGTAAGACTCTGTTTCAAAACAAAAAATAAAAAAGGCTGGGGGAGTAGCTCAGAAGTAGAATGCCCCTGGGTTCAATCCCTAGTAACACACAACACACACACAATGATAATAATAAAAAGGGCTAGGCTGTAGGTTGGAGGTAGAATGCCCCTGGGTTCTATCCCCAGTACCAAGGTGTACATTAGTAGCAATGGAACTTTTTACAAATATTTCTGATCCCCAGTTGGGTGAATCCGAAAGTGCAGATCCTGCAAATCTGGCAGGCTGCCATGTTTCATGAAGGAGAAATGACAGAAAGCAGAGAAAAACCTCATTCACTGGCGCCCTTTGTTCCTGCCACCCCCCCCCCACATGGGCTGTAATGACAGTTGGGAACAGCCCAAGAGGACCCCAAACTCACGGGCAAAGTGATAGATTTCCTCATGACCTCTCCACGCAGCAAATGATCTACTCCCCACCCCCGCGGCCCCCGGGAATATTGGCACACAAGCACACGTGGCGGAGAGAGAAGGAAGGAAGTTGTAGGGACCCTGAAGACGACAGGGCCCCCATCCTGGGACCAAGGGGGCGAGATTAGGAGTGAGGGAACCTTCAGGGCATGCGCATTTTCTAAATGAGAGCACCGGAACCCAGTGGACTGTACAGGGTAAGGCCTGCAAATTCTCTCAAACTCATGTTAACTTCCACTGTCCCAGATAGGGGGCACCCATAAAACTGAAGCCGAGCAACAGATATCCCTCTATGTTAGCTTTTGAAATAAATATGATGGTTTTAGTCTTTCCTTCTTCCTCTTATTATTCCTCTTCCCTTATTCTTATTCTTTTGGTACTGGAAACTGAACCCAGGGGAGTTCTTTTTATGTGTGTGTGTGGTGCTGGGGATTGAACCCTGAGATGGTCTGTCTCTGAGCTACACCCTCAGCCCTATTTTATTTTTTATTTGAAAACAGGGTCTCCCTATGTTGTTGCAAGCTTCACTAAGTAGTTGAGGCTGGCTTCGAACCTATGATCCTCCTGTATCAGCCTCCCAAGTATTGGGATTACAGGCGTGCGCCACCACACCCGGCTGAACCCAGGAGAATTCTACCTCTGAGCTACACCCACAGCCCTTTTTATATTTTATTTTTATTTATTTATTTATTTATTTATTTATTTATTTATTTATTTTGCGGTACCGGGGATTGAACCCAGGGGCGTTCTACCTCCGTGCTACATACCCGGCCCTATTTTTTATGCTTTATTTTGAAACCGGGTCTCACGAAGTTGCGGAGGACCTCACTAAGGAGAGAGAGAGAGACAGGGAGAGAGACAGGGAGAGAGAGAGTGAGAGCTGAGGCTGGCTGCGAACCCGGATCCTCCAGTCTCCGCCTCCCAAAGTACTGCGATTACAAGGTACGCCACCACGCCCGGCTTTTTATTTTTTATTTTGAAACAAGGTCTTGCTAGTTTGCTGAGGCTGGCCTCAAACCTGCAATCCTCCTGTCTCAGCCTCCCAACCTTCCCCTATTTCTGTCCGTAAACCATAGCTGGGCCCTTTCTCAAGCCCTCCACACCCAGTCACACAGAACAGCCGGTTCTATGTCGAAAAGGCAGATGGTAGGCCATTGTGCTTCTCAGTGTCAGTGTAGAGCCGAGCTTTATGCTGCATTCTGCCAAATCCGCAGCTACACGTTCTTCCTGCGGGGCAGCAGGCGCTTCCGTTGTACCGTAGTTACTTCGCAGGAGGATGTCAGTTGAGGATGATGTGCACATTTACCCTTTGTAGCTGGATGGTGTTGGTGATCCAGCCAGACGTCCACCACCGCACGCTGAGGCTGGCCTCGAACGTGCAATCCTCCTGTCTAGCCCCCCAAGTGCTGAGATTATAGAAGCGCATCACTGTGTCTAGCTCCTCTGTTACTACTTTGCCTGCGTCTGTGAGCCTGGCCTCTGGCCTCAAAGCCTCCAGTCAAGGAACGTGCTCCAGAGGGGCCGAGCTGCATGGGAAACCCCGGGACTCCTGTGTCTCCTCCTGGAGCACTGGTTGTGTTAGGTAGATTTGTCCTAGATCCTAGCTCCTTTTCTAGGGGGCCCCCTCTGCCTCCTGGGGTTTCTGTTGGGCCTAAGAATTAAACAGACAAAAGACAGATGCACAGAGAAAAGCAGAGATGTTCTACTTAGTTTATTGTATGTAGATGTGGGAGCTTTCACAGGAAAAGAGACTCAGAGAAGCAGTTAGAGCTGAACACTCGTGTTCCAGGTCAAAGTATAGTAAATTGTGAAAACCAGAGAGACAAAGGGTCTGGGCCATCCCAGGCAATTATGGAGAAATGATTAATGAAACCCTTCCCGGTGGGCTGGGGGTGTAGCTCAGTGGTAGAGCGCTTGCCTAGCATGTGCAAGTCCCTGGGTTCCATCCCCAGCACTGCAAAAAAAAAAAAAAAAAAATCAAACAACTATGAAACTAAACTCTTCTAGGCTTGGAGTTATTGTTGTTGTTATTTAGTAGTACTGGGAATTAAACCCAGGGACATTCTACCTCTAAGCTATACCCCTATCCCTTTTTATTTTTAAACTGGGTCTTGCTGAGTTGCTGAGGGTCTCGCTAAATTGCTGAGGTTGGCCTGGAACCTGTGATCCTCCTGTCTCAGCCTCCCAAGCACTGGGATTACAGACGTGTACCACAGTGCCCTGCTCTTAGAGTTCTTTACATTTAAAAGCAATGGTGGAAGCCGGGCGTGGTGGTGCACACTTGTAATTCCAATACTTGGGAGGCTGAGACAGGAGGATTGCAGGTTCGCAGCCAGCCTCAGCTACTTAGTGAGGCCCTCCACAACTAAGTGAGACCTAGCTTCAAAATAAAGAATAAAAAAATAGGGCTGGGGGTGTAGCTCAGAGGTAGAATGCCCCTGGGTTCAATCCCCAGTACCACACACACACACACAAAAAAAAAAACAAACAAACAAAAAAAAAAAACAAAGAAACAATGGTGGAGGAGGAGCGAAAGCTGGGACAGGGTGAGATTCTCTTTTGAGAGGACCATACCAGGCAGTTCCCAGAGACCGTATGGGCTGCCTCGGCCCCATATTCTCATGTCAGCAAGACTTTACCCTCCAGGATGAAAGTTTGCCAGGCCTCTTCTCCCCATCAACTTTTACATGGTGCTAGACTTGGCATGTGTTTTGGTAAATATTTTAAACAGGGCTGTGGCCCAGTAAGGGCTCCTTGCTGTCTTCCATCCAGTGTATGGAGGAATGGTGTGTTTGCATGAGTAGCGAGTCTCTCTGGAAACAGGGCTCTGAACTTTACTGTGGTACCGTAACTAAATGCTAAGTCAAGTCCGTGCGTTTGGTCCGGTGCTCCTGTGAGCCCCGGGTCCCTCTGCCTCGGCCTCTGAATCCCTCCTGATCCAGGCCCTGTTTCTCTCGCCTGGCTTTCTGTTCTCTATTTGCGTTTTTATTATGGTTGAGCCTAGCAACTCCTAAAGGGAAGGCCACAAAGAAGTAATTCCCTTTCTGGTTGTAGGCCAGGTGATTCCTTAAATAGTCAGTGTTTCTTGGCACCTCGAGTCTCCTGCCAGCCAGTGACCATGTTGCTCCCACCTTGGACCAAGACAGGGACTGGCCTCAGGCGCTTTATAAATACTGAGGCGCCTGAGCCTGTAAAGGGTTAAGTCAGCCAGGCGTGGTCGCACACACCTATAATCCTAGTACTTGGATCACAGATTCGCAGCCAGCCTCAGCAACTTAGCGAGGCCCTGTTTCAAAATCAAAAAATAATAAAGGGCTGGGGGTGTAGCTCAGAGGTAGAATGCCACTGGGTTCAACACCCAGTACCAAAAAAAAAAAAGGTAAAGAAAGAAAAAGAAAAACAGAAAAGGGGGTTAAATCCTAATAAATTCATCATAAGTTGAGAATACCATTAAGTAAAAAATGCATTGAATACAATTAGCCTCCAGAGCGTCACAGCTCAGCACAGCATGGCAGGACGTTGGGGTCTGCCCTGGAGATCGGGGCTACCTGCAATTCCCCGCCTCCCTCCAGCATCACGAGACGATTGTCCTACCTGTTGCCACCCAGGAAAGATCCAAATTCAAAATTCCAAGTACGGCTTCTACCAAATTCCGATTGCTTTGGCACTATTGTGAAGTTGAAAAATGGCAAGTTGAACCATGGTCAGGTCAGGGACATGGATGACAATGATGAGGATGACGGTGATGAGGACGACGGTGTGCGCGGTTGAACCATGGTCACATCAGGGACATGGACGACGACGATGAGGACGACACTGTGCGCAGTTGTGTTGTTCTCTATGAAGCCGTTTCTTAGGAAGAAGATACGCAGGGCTGGGGCACATCCCAGTGTAGAGCTTGTGCCGTGCATGTGTGAGGACCTGGGGTCCATTCCCAACACCTCAGAAGAGAAACAAAGAAAAAGAGCCAGGCACAGTGGCACGCTCCTGTAATCCCAGCACTTGGGAGGCTGAGACAGGAGGATCGCATGTTCGAGGCCAGCTTCACTAACTTAGCGAGACCCTCAGCAAGTTAGTGAGACCTAATTTCAAAAGAAAAAAGAGCTGGAGGTGTAGCTCAGAGGTAGAATGCCTCTGGGTTTAATCCCCAGTGAAGGGAGGGAGAGTGGGAGGGAAGGAAGGAAGGAAGGAAGGAAGGAAGGAAGGAAGGAGAGGCAAAAATGCCCAAAAGTCATCCCCAAACAAAGCTTACTTACTGGTCCTGTCCCATTATACCCCCTCCCTTCCCAAGCTACAGTCCTGCCGTGTTCAGCGATGCCAGGTCGCACACCCCTGGGGCTGGGTGCCAGGTACCAGTGCCGAGGAGCGCCCACAGGAAGTAACCGTGGCCCTGGCTGAGGAAAGAGCTCACAGTGTCTAGGGCTTTGCCGGCATCTATCTGTCTTGTTCTTTCTTCCTCAAGTACTTTTCAGTTGCAGCCCCCAGGGAGTGAATTTTCCTTACCTCATTTTTTTTTATGGTAGTGGAGATTGAACCCAGGGGCATTCTACCTCTGAGCTACACCCCCAGTCCTATTTTATTTTTTATTTTGAAACAGTGTCTCGCTAGGTTGCTGAGGCTGGCCGCGAACCTGCGATCCTCCCGTCTCAGCCTCCCACGGACTGGGATTCCAGGCCTGCGCCATTGCCCGGCTTCCTCACCTCATTTTGCATTTCGGGAGTCTGAGTTGCCAAGGAGCCTTTGCTTTTTGCTTTTTGTTTTTGCCCTGGTTCAAAGCTAAGATGTGGCGGAATCAGGATTTGCACGGTGTCTGCTGGTCCCACGCACTGGGACCTCTGGGGCTCCGCTTCTGTCTGTGAATGGGGAGAGTGGAGTCCAGGAGTTGGTGGCTGAACTAAATTACATCTAAATTTCATTCCGACTCTTAAGGCTTCTCCACTGCAGACGAGGACCACGCAGGAGATGCCTGGGGTGGACGGGCGTTTCCTAGCTGCACTGTGGACGCGGGCCCTGGTGGGGGCGCCACCCAGGAGATGCCCAGGGCCCCCTTTCCAGCCAGCGATCTGAACCACCTGCAGGCATTGCCACATGCCCCGGGCAGAGCCCCAAGCAGAACTGCCCGAAAAATGGAAATGCTCCCTCGAGGTGGGGAGGGAATTGGGACAAGAAACAGAAAAGGATTCCATGACTGCGACCTCTGCCTGTACACAGGGACCCTGAGCAAGAAAAGGAGACACAAAATTAGAGGGAGAGAGGAATGAAGAGGAGGATAAAAAGGAAGGGAGGGAAGGAGGGAATCCCTCGTTAGCAGGCCTCCAGGATGGTGTTCTCTCTGGGTAAAATCGTCTCCAGGTGGTATTCTGTGCTTGGCAGCCTCCCTCTCTTGCTCCCCTGACACCTTGTAGACACGGAGCCATGTTATGGCAGAAGCAAGATGACTTTTGTGTGTGTGTGTGTGTGTGGTACTGGGGATTGAACCCAGGAGCAGTCTACCTTGGAGCTACACCACAGCCATTTTTTTTAAATTTTGAAACAGGGTCTCACTAGGTGGCTGAGAGACTCACTAAATTGCTAAGGCTGGCCTCAAATCTGTGATCCTCCTGTCTCAGCCTCCCAAGGACTGGGATTACAGGCTGTGAGATTTCTTCTACATTATGTGCTGGCAAGGACGGTGTAGGGATTGAGAAGAGGCATCTCACACTGCCAATTTGATGGACAAGGAAACTTGAGCTCAGGCGGTGAGCCCCTACCCCTGCGTCCAGCTAGCCTGTGTTCTGCAGACCTATGAACCTCAAAAAAGCATTTTATTCACGACCCTGAAAGCAGGTCGGGGGGGCACAGAAAATGTAGAAAGGGTGAAAATGTGTTTTGAATTTTTTTAAAAAAGAAAGAGTAGCCGGGTGTGGTGGTGCATGCCTGTAATCGCAGTACTTGAGAGGCTGAGGTAGGAAGATCTTAAATTTAAGGACAGCTTCAACAACTTAACAAGACCTGTTTCAAAATAATATATATATATATATATATATATATATATATATATATATATATATAAAGGTCTGCTCGGAGGCAGAATCCTCCTGGGCTCAATCTCCAGTACTCAATACAGAGAGGGAGACAGAGAGAAAGAAGAAGAGGAGGAGGAGGAAGAGGAAGAGAGGGAGGGTGAGGGAGAGAAAGGCCCTTGGAGAACGTGTGCTGTGGACACGTCCACAGCTGGGGTTTGGCCTGGTTCTGTTCGTTCTCTTCATGAGGCGTCCTTTGCCTCTGAATTGGCTGCTAAACTTGCTGGAGCGATGGGCCCCAGAGCCTGGGGCTCCTGGGCTGCCCCCTGCAGACACTCACAGGTTCTTTTGTAGTAAGTAGTAAGGGAGATTCCCAGGAGCCATTTGGTTGTAAAGGCAGAAGTGCTTTAAAATAGCAGGCTGAGAACCACCTGTGGTCCAGGGACACAGACGGGCCATCCACCCTGCGGTGATTACCCTGCCGCAGAGCCATGATGGATTTCTTTAGGGCTTCTGACTGTGAACATAAAAATGCCTCAAAGAAAAGCTTAGAAACCACCATGATTTATGAGTTTATGAGACTCAGGTAAAACAATGCATTGGGAAATGTCCTTTTATTTTTTTTTTCTTTCTTTTTTTGTGCTACTGGGGATAGAACCCAGGGTCATTCTACCTCTGAGCTACACCCCTAGCCCTACTCTATTTTTTAATTTTGAAACAGGGTCCCACTAAGTTGCTGAGGGCCTCACTAAGTTACTGAGGCCAACCGCGAACCTGCGATCCTCCTATCTCAGCCTCCCAAGTACTGGGATTACAGCATGCACCACCACGCCCGGCAAAAAATGTCCTTTTCTTTATAGGGGCATGAGAAATAAGTCGTGTCTGGTGGTAGGGTTGCCAACTTCATTCTTTCTGTAAATTCTTTTCCTTTAAAAGGAGAAGTTTAGAAGTGACACAGACATTGGTTCAGAGAAAAACAACTCACAGTGGGCAGTGGCATGCATTTTTATGATAACCACAGCTAGCAGTGGTTTATACTGCTTCAGTATATCCTACTTTAATGCTGTAATACCATTACCATAAAATACAAGTGTTATGGTGTCATTGAAATATCTGCTCTTCATGTGGCAGAAATCGGACATCCTCTTAAAGGTACAGGAAGTGTAAAGATGGTAGAAGGAAGAGAGGGAGAAAATTGAACATGAAGACTATCCTCGCCGTGTCGGAATTGCATGGGGTGGCGGAGGGAAACCTAAATACAGCCGCTTCCCATTTAGTGTAAGTTACAATTCATTCATATTTTAACCCTATTAGAAAACTAGAGAAGCTCATTAATCTCAGACTGTCCAAGGTGAATTACTTTTTCCCCTCCTCCTCCTCCCCCTCTTCCTTTTTTGGTACTAGGTATTGAACGCAGTGGTGTTCTACCTCTGAGCTACACCCCAGTCCTATTTTTTATTTTTTATTTTGAAATAGGGTCTCTAAGTTGCTGAGGGCCTCACTAAGTTGCTAAGGCTGACCTTGAACTGCGATCCTCCTGTCTCAGCCTCCCATGTACTGGGATTACAGGCATCTACCACTACCACACGCAGCTTGTTTTTCTTCTTTATTTAAACAATTCGACCAAGTGTTTTTATTTTTCCAATTGAAAAGGAAATGCCTAAATGCGCTAAAATGATTTAGACAGAGACTCACCTCCTTCCTTCCCTAAAACTTCTGCACAGATCTGTTTCTGCGGAACTTCAAGCTGTGTGCGTCCCTTAGTGATGCGGGTGGACACTGCACACAGCTGGTCGCACCTTGCTTTATCTGCCCGGGTCCGTCTTTGCTTCCCTTCCTCGCCCAACCCAGGTTTGCCTAGTGAGGAAGAGCAGATTGGAGGTGACAGTAGATCTTCTCTTCATGCCAGATCATCTCTACTGGCCTATCTTCTAGTTCACTGATTCTTTCTTTCACCCACTCACATCTACTGTTAAACCCATCTAGAGAATTTTAGATATTGTACTTTCAACATTTAGAATTCCTATTTGATTTGTTTACTCATTTTATTGATGTTCTCTATTTGGAAAGATAAAAAGTTATTGTGATTTCTTATAATTTGATATCCTTTTCAATTGGGATGTTCGATGTTTGAACATATTTACAATAGCTTATTTTAGAACATATTCTGTGGACTGTTGTTTTGTTTTTTCCTTCCTTCTTGTAGGACATTAGTAGTAGTAGTAGTAGTAGTAGTAGTAGTAGTAGTACTGGGCTTGAACTCAGGGGAGTTCTGTCTCTGAGCTATGCCCCCAGCCCTATTTTATTTTTTATTTTGAAACAAGCTCTCACTAAGCTGCTGAGGCTGGCCTTAAACCTGCAATCCTCCCATCTCAGCCTCCCAAGTACTGGGATTACAGGTGTGTACCCCTACCACCCCCAGCTCCTTGAGGAGATTTTAGATAATAAGAGAGTGACAATTTGAGTAGCAAATCACTGTGCCCTTCAAAGTTTCTT
The DNA here is from genome assembly GCA_004027185.1 of Glis glis. Taxonomy (NCBI): domain Eukaryota; kingdom Metazoa; phylum Chordata; class Mammalia; order Rodentia; family Gliridae; genus Glis; species Glis glis. Next base: position 1,960 of record PVJS01030738.1, on the reverse strand, counting down.
TTTGATGCTATATTTTGCTTCTGCCTTTTTCTTTTTCATTTTGGTTATTGATTTTTTTTCTGTTGTTGTTGTTACTGTTCATTTGTTTTGCAGCCCTCCTTCACCGGTTCTGTGGTTTCTGTATTTACTATAATGTGTGACCACTGAGTTACTTGCTTTGTATTTTTTTAAAGTCCTTTTTATTTTTAAGTCTGGATTCCTGGGGGCCACAGTGTAATTGGTTAGCCAATCATCGGTCAGATCCCCTTGCACAGGGTCTGGATCTATGACAGCTCCTTCCACTTCCTGGCCGCCCAGGCCTCGGGGTCACCTGGACATGAGCGATGGGTGCCATCTCCTCCCCCAGCTCATGCACAGCCTCTCTCCCTGGCAGTGTGTGGCCTCTATCTCAGGACTTTCTCTTCTTTCTGGGCCGGCCTCCTGTTCACTGGAGTTGTGGTCCCCACGTCCGTCCGGCTGGGGAGGTGTGGCCAGCGGTTGGTTTGAGCTTGGGTAATGCCTGGCAGGGGGTATCTGCCACCAGCCCCAGCTGAGCTCTGAGTCAGATCTAGAGATTTCCCAGGGTGCTGCGTGTTGAGACAAAACATCCACCGCTTTTAACAGTTCCTCGGAGAGCGCCGGGTCTCTTGGCTGGGAGGGAGGGGATGGGAGCGGCCCAGGTTAGACGTGCAGGACCTGCCTTTGTATCAAGGTTCATTCTTTCCTCTTGGACGGGTGACTTTTCACTTTGTTCTGTGGCTCTGATTAGCTCTTAGAGGCATAAAATTGTGGGTTTAGCTGTTTCCCCATATCTTCGTTGTTGAAGGGAGCGAGCTCATCCTGGCCCGCACTCCCCCGTTCTCCAAGTGGATTCTCCACCTTTCTTGTTGGGATTTGGTGTCTGTCATTGAGCAAAGGCACTGCAGATGTGTCGTGTGTGTGTGTGTGTGTGTGTGTGTGTCTGTGTGTGTGTGAGAGAGAGAGAGAGGGAGAGCGAGCGAGCGAGTGCGCACCATTGGCTCTTTTCACGGTTGAGCTGTGTCTGGCAGAGTTTTACAGTTGTAAGTTTCTTTTTATTCATTTGGAGTTGTGTTCAGTTGGAGAGGTGTACACACTTTTTTTTTTTTCCGGTGCTGGGGGTTGAACCCAGGGGCATTCTACCTCTGAGCTACACCCCCAGCCCTATTTTTTATTGTTTATTTTGAAACAGGGTCTCACTAAGTTGCAGAGGGCCTCACTAAGTAGCTGAGGCTGGCTGCGAACCCGGATCCTCCTGTGTCAGCCTCCCAAGGACTGGGATTACAAGTGTGCATCACCACGCCTGGCTGTGTACACACTTTTAATAGGGATGTTGTCAGAGAGAGGATGGGACTCGGGGCCTGGAAGAGTGATATGTGTGGTGTGTGTGTGTGTGTGGTGTGCATGCGTGTGTGTGTAATGCTTATATGTGTGTGGTGTGTGTATGTGTGTGGCATATATGTGGTGTGCGTGTGGTATATGTGTGTGTGTGGTATATGTGTGGTGTGTGTATGCGTATAGTATATACGTGTGGTGTGTGTGTGTGGTATGTATGCGTATGGTATGTGTCTGTGTGTGGTGCATGTGTGTATATGTGTGGTGTGTCTGTGTGTGGTGCATGTGTGGTGTGTGTGGTGCGTGTGTGGTATGTGTATGGTATATTTGTGTGGTGTGTGATGTGTGTCTGTGTGTGGTATGTGTATGTGTTTGGTGAGTGTGTGGTGTGTCTATGTATGTGGTGTATGTATGTGTGGTGTGTGTGGTACATGTATGGTGTGTATATGTGAATGGTATAAATGTGTGGTATGTGTGTGGTGTGTGTATGTGTGTGGTGTGTGTATGTGAATGGTATAAATGTGTGGTGTGTGTGGTGTATATGTGGTGTGTGTATGTGAATGGTATAAATGTGTGGTGTGTGTGTGTGTGATGTGTGTATGTGTGGTGTGTGTATGCGAATGGTATA
>PVJS01030737.1:7112-23984 GCA_004027185.1 Glis glis | reverse complement strand
GAGGGTGAGGGAGAGGGTGAGGGGGGAGAAGGGGGAGAGGGGGGAAAGGGGTTTCAAAATAAAGTATAAAAAATAGGGCCAGGGGTGTAGCTCGGAGGTAAAACGCCCCCTGGGTTCAATCCCTGGTACCGCAAAAAAATAAAAATAAAATAAAATAACCTAATGAAATGAAGAAAGATAAAATACAGGATTTCAACTATCTTTATTATTTAAAATTATGTTTTGTCTATTCAGGATGCTATGAAAATTACCTTTTGGGGGGTCATAAAAGTGGATATTTCCTCTAAAAAATCTGGCTGGAATCAAAAGAATCAAGCAGACAAAATCAATAAACTTAAAGACAATCTGATATTTGGACTTGTCTTTTCATATAGGTTATGGTTTCTCTGGAGAAAGAATGAGACTTTACCAGGGAAAAGCATAGCATTTTCTTTCCTCTAGTGATATAGAAAGATGAGTGCAAGCGAGAGATACAGGAAAGTAAGTAGTGAATGATGAATGTTCTGATGCTGCATAGATGCCTAAAAACTGTTCTCTGTGCTTCTGGCTGCAACTTCTGAATCATAAACTCTAGTCCTCAGCTGCATTCTGAGGTGACTGCACCATGGAAAACACTGATTCACCTTCCTCAACTCACTTACCTGGTATTTATTATTCCAATGGCATTCACTCCAGCTTGTTTGAACGGTCTCTTCCAGAGTCGTTTTTTTTTTTTTAGGACTATCTTATGCAAAGATTGCCATTAAGCTATAAAACTGTCATATACTAGACTAAATACTTTAAAAAATGGAAAGAAAACTCTCTAGACATGAATTCTGATGTTTTGGAGTTACATAGGCTTTCAGGTCACTATGACACCAGGGAAACATTATACAGGCTTTTCTGTAGAGATCTTTAGCGATAAATAATACTTCAAATTGTATATACACTGTCAATTAGAAAGCATTTTCATATACATCACTTCATTTAAGCCTCACAAAATGAATGGGGCTTACTAACACCCATTAAAGTAAAAAGTAAATCACATAATATAAAAACCTTGACATCATCTTGGATTCCCCGCTCTGACTCATGTTACCAACTCAAGACAAGGTTCTATCAGTTCTCCATTTGCACGTGCTCACTTGTATCCTCACCCAACTCTGCTCAATACAGGGCCACCACTTGGGCTGTGCATCACACATCCCCAGGACATCACTTACATTGCACTGTACTACCTGACAAAACGATGTGACTGTCCTGGCTTTATCAATATTGCCCCTCATTCAATTAATCTGCCTCCACTCTTGCTACTACATATGTTCTGTTAACCACGTTTACCGTCTTAATAAAAAGGAAAGGAGATTTCTGACTACAGGCATGATGCAGTAATTGAGAGAAAATTTACCTCCCACTGCAAACAACTAGAAAACTGCAAAACACACATCAAATGACTGCTTTCAGACACTGGTAAACAAACTTTATAAGACTGTGATCCCTAGAAAAGAGAAACAAACTAGATGAACTCTACTATCTAGAGACAATCTAAAGATCACTGTGCAGAGAATGGACCTCAAGCAGAGGAGAGTGGTCTCACTGAGTTGAGGGAACAGAGATCAGTGTTTTGGGAGTTAAGGGCAGCTAGAATTCATAGAGCAGTGGCCTGGAAGAGGGAGGTAGGCAGAGAAAGATCTCCAGAAATCTGCATGAATCCCCTTGAGAATGTTACTAAAAGTAAATCCCACAGACATATGGTACATCTCCACAATGGCAGGACAAAAACAATAGAGAGTTGTAAACTCAGCAAGTCCCTGAGCTCAAACAGAACTAGAAGATGTTTTAAAATTTGAAGCACTATGACTATAGAGAGTAAAAGTTGAAAATCCAAGGCATTCAGTAACAATTTCAGAAGCGTTATGCCTTAGTAACATGGCCAAACTATTCTTAGCATAAAAGTTATCTTAGGGCCGGGTATGGTGGTGCACGCTTGTAATCCCAGTACTCGGGAGGCGGAGACCGGAGGATCAGGGTTCATGGCCATCCTCAGCTACTTAGTGAGGCCCTCCACAACTTCGTGAGACCCGGTTTCAAAATAAAGTATAAAAAATAGGGCCCAGCGTGTAGCTCGGAGGTAAAAATGCCCCTGGGTTCAATCCCTGGTACCGCAAAAAAAAAAAAAAAAAGTTATCTTAGACCCACTCTGAGCTTAAAAACAAGCCAAGGGACCGAACTGATCTATAATAGTTTAATTTCCTACCAGAACAAAGCCCTAGATTCTTTAAACACACACACACACACACACACACACACACACACACACACAAAACTCAAACACACAAACAAAACTCAAACACTCAATAATGTAACATTCATAATGTCTAGAATCTCGTTAAAATTTACTAGTTTTCTCCTCTTCCAGGGGTGGTGTCTAGACACTCAGAATGGCCTAGTGTTTGACATACTAACACAGGCTTTCCTACAACACAGTCTCTAACAAAACTATGCTGTCCCAAACCCCTGGTAAAAGAATTGTTTCCCTTTAGACCAAGAAGGTTAGGAAAGCATCAACATCCCCATCTGGCAAGTGCCCAGACAGACCTCAAGGGGCTCATGCTGTGAGACTTAAAGTTCTTATGAGATTGTCTAAAATGAAAAACATGTTAGCAGGGCCTATCATGGTTCCAATGTGTGCTGAATATGTCTATGTCAGGATCAAGCATCCTTTCCTTACAGAGGATCAGAATATCACTGTTAAAAGTGTTAAAGATACAAGCACCAAGTAGGAAAGCTAAATTTAAATATTAAACTTTTTTGTAATAAAAAGACATCGAAAGGCAAAATTAAAAAATTAAATTTTGTCAGACATGTACAGAAGCAGGAAAATGTGACCCATAACCAAAAGAAAAAATCTATTACCAGAAACAGGCCTAGAATACAGCTGGGTGTGGTGGTGCACGCTTGTAATCCCAGTACTTGGGAGGCTGAGACTGAAGGATCGCAGGTTCGCAGCCAGCCTCAGCTACTTAGTGAAGCCCTCTGCAACTTAGTGAGACCCTGTTTCAAAATAAAGAATAAAAATTGGGGCTGAGGGTGTAGCTCGGAGGTAGAATGCCCCTGGGTTCAATCCCCAGTACCACAAAAAAAAAAAAGGCTGGCATAGGAAGCAAACATATTCATATCCCTTACCTGAAAAAGAGTCCTATTATAAAGAATTAGTACAGACTTATTAAGAGAAACAATGAAAGCCAAAATACAATGAAAAAAATTTTAATTGCCAAAAAAAAGAAAAGCCCACCTAAAATTTTTAGTCCTTCAAAAATAAGGCAGAATGCCAGGCGTGGTGGCGCATGCTTGTAATCCCAGTACTTTGGGAGGCGGAGACCGGAGGATCCAGGTTCATGGCCAGCCTCAGCGCTCTCTCTCTCTCTCTCCCTCTCCCTCTCTCTGTCTCTCTCTCTCTCTCTCTCTCTCTCTACTTAGTGAGGCCCTCCGCAACTTCGTGAGACCCGGTTTCAAAATAAAGGATAAAAAAATAGGGCTGGGGGTATAATGCGGAGGTAGAACACCCCTGGGTTCAATCCCCGGTACCGCAAAAAAAAGGCAGAATAAAACTTTTCAAACCAGCAAAAATAAAGGAAATTTATGAGCCTTAGTCCTATACCATAAGAAACAAAAAGGAAATTCTTCTGGTAGAAGAAAAATGAGACAAGACAGAAACCTGAACATAAACAAGGGAATGAGGAATGTTGGAAATTAAAACATATGAATAAATATAAAATACTCCTTAAGACTGATTAAGAAAGCAGAGAAAGACTAGTAATCAGAGGAAAACATGACTATATACTATCAACACAATAAAACAATAATGCAATATTATGAATAATTTCATGCAAATGAATTAAGAATAAGTGAAAGAGAAAAATTCCTTCAAAGACATAATTTGCAAAAATTAGTTCGAGTTGGGGGTTAGCTCTCACACACACACATACACAAATATACACACAAACTGATTCAAGAAGAAATAGAAATACAAAACTTAAATAGCCTTAACTCAAGGCAAGAAATTGAATTAACAATTTATTGCCTTCCTATAAAGAAAATGTTTGGCATAGAAGGCTTCACTGGTGAATTCTATTGTATACTTGCTATGGTTTGAATGTGCCCCCAAAAAAGCATGTGTTGGAAACTTAGTCTCCAATGCAACAATATTGGAAGGTAAAACCTAAGAACTGTTTAGGTCATGAATGCCAAAGCCCATTATTTCTCAAAAAAGGCTTGCCCTCTCTCTTCTTCCCACCTCCCCCCATTTGATGATGCAGCAAGAAAGCCCTTGCCAAATGCTAGCACTGTGATACTGGACTTCAGTCTCCAGAACTGTGAGGCAATAAATTTCTGTTCATCCTAATTACCAGTCTCCAGTATTCTGTTACAGCAGCACAAGAAGGGCTATGACAGCACTGGTACCAGAGAGTAGGGTGTGCTATACAAATACTTGAAAATGCAGGGCAGCTTAGTAAATGCTAGAATGTTTTGAAGTGAATCCTAGAAAAAAGCCTAGATTGCTGTGTATGGGAATTAAAGCAAAGTCTGAAACTTCTTAGAGATTACGTAAGTGGTTGTGATCAGAAAGTGGTAAAAATATGGACAGTAAAGGCCATACCCATGAGGTATCAGATGAGGAACAAAGTATTGGAAACTGGAGGAAAATCCATCCTTGCTACAAAGTGGCAAGAAGTTGGCTGAATTGCATTTGTGGCCTATGACTAAGAAAGGCAAAACTTAAGAACCGGGAACTAAGATATTTGGCAGAAGAAATACCTAAGCAACAAAACATTCAGGGTACTGCAAAGCTTCTTTAAATGCATAGAGTAAAAGGCAAGCATGGTACCACATGCTTGTAATCCCAGTATTTGGGAGGCTGAGACAGGAGGATCACAGGTATGCAGCCAGCCTCAGCAACTCAGTGAGGCCCTGTTTCAAAAATAAAAAACAAAACAGAGCTGGGGGTGTAGCTCAGAGGTAGAATGCCCCTGGGTTCAATCCCTAGTACAAAAGAAAAAATGCATAGAATAATATGGAAGAAGAAAAGTTATTCAACAGAACTCAGGGATTCAATAGATTCTCTGCTTGGGCATGTTAGATAATGAAGGAACACTTTCAGGAGAGAAAACAGTATGAATAGAATGAAGCCAACGGCTACTCATCAGAACAATGGGAGAATGACCCCAAAGGCATGTCCAAGATTACCAGTGCCTCTGCTAGTCATAGGCCCAGCGTGCCAAGTGTTCACAGAGTACGTCAAGAGAGGCCTGGGGTGCCCTGGGACCTTGAGGCTCAATACCCAGGGCCATCTCAAGTCTCCGTTCACTGCATTCTGATGCAGCACTCCTTAGTTACCCCAGGTAAGGCTCAAAGGGAACTAAGTGCAGATTAGGCCCCACTAAGCCCCAACTTGGGAAGGTACAAGCAGCATATCTTGACACCATCCACAAGGTGTTAAGTCTGCAGAAGCACAAAAGAGCTGTAGGGGTATGGTTTCCTCCACCTAGACTTCAAATTATATTGCAGACTGCCTGTGATTCCAGACAGACTTGCCTCAGGGGTAGAACTGCTGTACAAAGTCCCTATTGGGGCAATGTCCAGTGGAACCATGGGGCAGACAGGGAGCCCTAGAGCAACCAGTAAGTAACACCAGCCTGGAAGAACTATGAAACTAGATTCTAACCTGTGAGAGTTGCTGCCTGGGGTGGAGACTAGCAAGACCACAAAGGAGGGGCTGCCTGAGGCTTTCGGGACCCAACTTTCACTACAGTGTTCCCAGAAGACAGAACATGGAGTCAAAAGATTCTCAAGAAGTCAGGCATGGTGGTGCACGCTTGTAATCCCAGTTCTTAGTAGGCTGAGACAGGAGGATCGCAGGTTCACGGTCAGCCTCACCTACTTAGTGAGACCCTGTTTCAAAATAAAGAATAAAAAATCAGGCTAGGGGTGGAGCTCAGAGGTAGAATGCCCCTGAGTTCAATTCCCAGTACCACAAAAAAAAAAAAAAAAGATTCTCAAGATTTAAGATTTAATGTTGTTTTTTCCCTGTTGGGTTGTAGACCTACTTGGGATCCATTACCCCTTTTTTTCTTGCGCAGTTCCCACTTTTGGAATGAGAATGTCTATCCTATGGCTGCTCTACTATTACCATTACATTTTGGGCCCTTGTAACTTGTTTTGATTCTACAGGCCTACAAGTGGAGGGGAAATTTACTTTGAGTCTCACTCATAAGATATTTAAATGAGACTATGTACCTTAAAGCTAAGACTTGAAGGTTGATGGTGGAAGAAGTTAAGACTTTTGGGGCTATCAGGATAGACTGAATATAGTTTGCATACGAGAAGTACATGAATTTGGGGGCCAGAAGCAGAATACTATAGTTGGAATGTAGTCCCAGAAAGCATGTGTTGGAAACTTAATCCCTAGAGTTGGGAAGTATGGTCTAACCCTCTGTCATGATGGCTCTGTTCTCATGAATGGATTAACACCTATTATAAAAAGGGCATTAGGCTACAAGTCTCACGCATCTGCTCACCTTCCACCACATGAGGACACAGCAAGAAGGCCCTTGTCACCAGGATGGTGAGGCATGCCTGTAATCCCAGCTACTCAGGAGGCTAAGGTAGACAGATAGCAACTCTGAGGTCAGCCTAGGCAACTTAGTGAGATCTTATCTCAAAATAAAAAAATTAAAAGGCCTGAGGATGTAGACTGCTCCTGAGTTCCATCCCCAGTACCACCAAAAAGGGAGAAGAGGAAGGGGAGGTCCTTGCCACACATCAGCATCTTGATATTGGACTTTTCAGCCTCTAGAACTATAATCCAGTAAATTTCTGTTCACTATAAATTACTGGATCAGAACACCTGTACAGGATCCAGGAAAACAAATTTACTAAAAGCTCCCTAAATAACACTGATAGACTTGTTGGGTTTGGAAGCTGGCTCTTGCCTGCTTTAGAACAAATCATTCCATCAAACACATTATAATAATGAACTCACAAAATGTTTATGTTAAATAAGAGATATTTGAAAACAGAATAGTAGGCAACTGTCCATGAAACTAGTGGGGTTTTTCTTTAAAACAATTTGAATAACTACCTATTGCTGTATAATTGCATGGATCAGCTCTGAAACATGATTCTGCCATTTAGTAGCTGTGCTACTCAACCTCCTGAAACCTATTTCCTTATCTGCATAAATGGGAAAATTGAATCAGCTTCAAAGAGTTACATAAAGATTGTGTTAAATAACTCACATAAAAGCATGCCCTGTACACAGAGCCTATACATAGGAATTAATATTTTAATGAATGTTTTCTATTACAATTAGTCTCATTTGTTTCCTTTTTTTTAATATGTGTCACATTTGGGATTGAACTAAGGGGCATTCTACCTCTGAGCTACACCCCCAGCCCTATTTTTTTTTATTTGGAAACAGGGTCTCGCTAGGTTAATGAGAGTCTCACTACTTGCTGAGACTGTCCTCGAACCTGCTATCCTCGTGTCTCAGCCTCCCAAGTACTGGGATTACAAGCGTGTGCCACCATGCCCACCTGACTCATTTGTTTTCTAAACAAAGAGAACAAGTTGGTGAAACTGAAGTCCTAAAATTATCAAAAAATCCTACAGCTTTTTATTTAGCTTCATTAAGTAATATGTATTAAACAACTATATCATTTTCTATAATGGATCAAAGCATTACACATATTTTAGGAAATCAAATATCCTACTAAAATCAGTACGGGCTCAACATAATACCCTTTATATGGTGATCCCATTATGGCCTTCTTTTAAGTAAAAAGGTTAAGCTGAAAAACTACGATTTCCCATTATGTAAAAATAAGAAGCTATGCATCATTTGCATATGTATTGAAAACTTTGAGAAGAAACTAAATAGCATAAGTCTGCACCAAAGGAGTAGGAATCAGGTATAGGATGGAAGAATGGGAGAATATTTGTTTCTCCCCATATACCCTTCCATACTGTTTCAATGTTTTAGCTTTCGCTCATATTATGATTTTTCAAAAGTAGTTAATAAAAAGCTGGGAGTGGTGGTGCATGCTTGTAATCCCAGTACTTGAGAAGCTGAGACAGGAGTATCACAGGTTCATGGCCAGCCTCAGCAACTAAGTGAGGCCCTCCACAACTTAGGCCCTATTTCAAAATAAAAAATAAAATAGGGCTAGGAGGGCAGCTCAGAGGTGGAATGCCCCTGGGTTCAATCCCCAGTAGTGCACACACACACAAAAAGTAGTTAATAAAAGAAAATGTTTTCAGTCACTTATATTATGCTTTTTTTTTTTTTTTTTTGCGGTACCGGGGATTGAACCCAGGGGCGTTCTACCTCCACGCTACACCCCCGGCCCTATTTTTTTATACTTTATTTTGAAACTGGGTCTCACGAAGTTGCGGAGGGCCTCACTAGGTAGAGAGAGAGACAGACAGGAAGAGAGAGAGAGAGAGCGAGAGAGCTGAGGCTGGCCGCGAACCCGGATCCTCCGGTCTCCACCTCCTAAAGTACTGGGATTACAAGCGTGCGCCACCACGCCCGGCTCAGTCACTTATATTATGCTTTTAAAATTTGGTGTTACCTAGGAAGTTGGTGAAAACTGCTACCACAAATAGATAAAATGCACATTCTCTGGAAATAATATTTTCATACCTACACAGACAACTTTGTAAAAAGCCAACAAAAGTCTTTAAAGAAGAAAGTGTTGAATATAAAATTAACCACTTCAATTTTTTTGGGGGGGGCAGTGCCAGGGATTGAACTCAGGGGCATTCTATCTCCAGGCTATACCCCCAGCCCTATTTTTTATTCTTCATTTTGAAACAGGGTCTCACTAAGTTGCAGAGGGCTTTACTAAGTAGCTGAGGCTGGCCACAAACCCGGATCCTCCGGTCTCAGCCTCCCAAGTACTGGGATTACAAGCGTGCACCACTATGCCCAGCTTAACCACTTCAATTTAAAAAAAATTGAAGACTCAGCCAGGTGTGGTGGTACATGACTGTAACCCCAGTACTTGGGAGGCTAAGACAGGAGAGTCACAGGTTCACAACCAACCTCAGCAACTTAAGCAAGGCCCTCTGCAATTTAGTGAGACCCTGTTTCAAAATTAAAAATAAAATAGGGCTGGTAGGCATGGGGGTGTAGCTCAGAGGTAGAATGCCCCTGGATTCAACCCCTTATAAATGAAGACACTGGATTTTGCCTGAACACTTTTATACTGTTTACTTACATCTAAACCAGGTGAACCTTACTAAAATATTTCTATGTTATCCACCCAATAGCACAGCAACTTGTTTATCTAACATCAGACACTAAGCAAATGCTTTCCTAGAGTTTCCCAAGACTACACTGCTTATGACACATTCTTCTAAACTAAGACAATAATTTTTAAACTCCAAACTGGTAAATGAGCATGATGCCAGGAAATATTTTCCTACCACAACCCAGTCTGAAGATTATTTTCAATGCAAAAGTTTTAAAAATCAGGTACTCTTTAAACATCAATGAGATAGTCAATGAAAACAGTTAGGTTATTATTAAATGTTAACAAAAGCTCCCTTTTCTGAACTTTCTCGCTATTCAGTGAACATCTTCACCAAAAAGTGTCATTTATATATTTTTGAAATGTGTTTACAAACACAGCTTTGTTTCACAAAATTCAAAAACACAAAGCCTCCATTCATATCATAAAAATACCATTATCTCATCTGAGAATCACTGAATGAATGCAAACCTGCTCCTTTCACTGGAGCAAAGGGCACTGTCAGAAAACTGAAAATCAACAGTAAGTCTCTCAAGGTAGTATCTCAGAAATCTGCAGGTTTTACAAGCAACGAGAAGTTACTGTTTGAAATAAAAACTGCTTTGTCAGGCTACATAAGAAAATATATTCTGTATTTCAGGGGTAATATAGAAATGAAACAAGAAAAAAGTATTCTAGCACCCAATATCTCAGATTAAGTGGGCTTTAATCAATGAGTGGCTTCTAATGGAGAATATCTGTTGTGAGGAAGATTATGGAAAAGAGAATTTTTATTATCTTTTTCACACCTCCAGCCTGATACAAACCTAGATCTCTACTGACAAAACTCAATCTTTAATTGAAGCTTTCCCTAATAAAGGATTTTTTCAAATTCTACATATATAGGTAACATTTTAGTTCCAAATTACATCAGAGTGAGAGTAGTCAACCTAATTCCTAATTAAAGCAAACAAACAAAAAATATAATTGTTAAAGACATCATGTCTAGATCCACAATCTAACTTCAGGAGGCTAGGGGCATAACTCAATAGTAGAGCACTTGTCTAACACGTATGAGGCGCTGGGTTCAATTTCAGCACCCTAAAGTGTGTGTGTGTGTGTGTGTGTGTGTGTGAAAGAATATGAAGACAACATATCTTCTATAATAAAAAAAGCAGTTTTGACCCCATAATCTAAAACCAAAGGTTATTTAGAACATTAAGTAAAAGTTTCACTTTCCTACCACAAATTAAATAGAATGGACACATAGTTCCATAAAACAAGACTATCTTTTCTGCTTTTATGTAAGCTTCTCCACTTCTACTATAATGCAAGATTATACAATCTCTCCTCCCAGACCCAAATCAACTAGCAAAAATCAGGGTTTTAGAAAACAGTAACTTCCAAAGGTCTGGCCATCTACTGTTTTCCAGACTGTGCTAAAATGGTTCCTAAAGCCCTCATAAAACAACGTTCCTCTGCCCAATACAGCCCAGAATCGACAAGCCATTGTCCCCACAATCTGACATTACTGAAGAAAAAACATGCCACATACCCTGTAAAAAGAAAACACTATGAAAGTATCACTTCTTTTTGCTTTTCAGAGTCAGAACTGGCTGTGGTTCTGTAGAGCCAGCTGTATTCACATAAAACCTCAATGGCTCTACCACTTGGCCACTTCCTGCTCATCTTTGATGTTTAAATGTAGAGTCCTCGATGGGCTAAAAACTTTACAGAAGAAATAAGAGAACAGGCAGAACATTCTAATGTACACCTCAAGTCTCCAGTGAACTAATCCACATAAATTTCAGTTCCTTTAAGCCTCACCATGCACCTGGTGCCAAGGAAGAAAAATGCAAGTTTCTCTCACCAACCTATCACACATACCCCCAAACCTAAATTAAATATTCATCAAGTGTTTACTGACCTCAAAACAAGGTATTCTGCAGAAATACAAGTGTAAAATACCATCTTTTCTTTCAGGGAGTTTATAATCTGGCTAATAAAACAACAACAACACAGTATTCTAAAGAATGTTAAGGCGGGGCGTGGTGGCGCACGCTTGTAATCCCAGTACTTGGGAGACGGAGATCAGAGGATCCAGGTTCGCCGCCAGCCTCAGCTACTTAGGCCCTTCGCAACTTCGTGAGATCCAGTTTCAAAATAAAGGATTAAAAAATAGGGCTGGGGGTGTAGCTCGGAGGTAAAACGTCCCTGGGTTCAATACCTGGTACCGCAAAAAAAAATAAATAAATAAAAAAGAATGTTAGGGTAAAAAGAACTCAGAAGATCTTGAGTTCAAGAACCCTCACTACACATTCCCAAGGTCTTTGGTTCTGCGTTCTCACCCACTACCTGTGCTCATCATTGCTGTTTAAATAGATCTTCAAGAAAGCATTAAGAAGTTATTAACATTAGTGAATGCCCTCCACAACTTCGTGAGACCGGTTTCAAAATAAAGTATAAAAAACAGGGCCGGGGGTGTAGCACGGAGGTAGAACACCCCTGAGTTCAATCCCCGGTACTGCAAAAAAAAAAAAAAGAAGTTATTACAATGGGAATTCGACCATTCTTTACGGTCTTTTTCTCTGTGGCCTCAATTAACTAATAACTGAATATTTCAATATCATCAAATTTCATTTTCTCAAGACACAAAGTCTAAAAACAGATGAAAGAAGAGACAACCACATACAAAAAGAATTACACTCTCCTAAAGACATTTCAGGTTGTAGTTATTATTTATATTTAATATCTTGACATATTAAAATAAGTATTTTATGGAGGCTTTTGATTATACTGTTTCCTTCTTAATAAAAATAAATCTTGAAGCACTTTGTTTTGGAGAATATCAATATTACACCATTTAAGACTCCTTGTTACAACAACAAATTTTAAGATTTCTAAAGATACTAAATTCTGACTCAAAACAAACGGTACTCCAGTGCAGATTGGTATCAGTGCAGGTGCAACTACAACTGATCAGTTTGCTACTTCTGAGGGGCAATAAGAAACCACAGGCAAATGTGGATCACTATTGGCTTCTATTTCCGCTGTAAAATGAACAGTTACTAACTTCCTATACGAATTTTGAAGTAATAGCACATGTAAATATTTATGAAGTACCTTTATCATTATTGATTTTTTTAAAAACAGTAAGACTCCTCCCCTTCTCCCAATCATTCACTGGGCAAAGTCCTACTGCTGTTACAACTTGTTCAGCAAGTCATCAGAGTCTAACCCAACATGAATAGTCTGCTCACTGTAGCACAGCTCTTGAGTTTGACAAGGGGAGTTATATAAATATAAAGGCAAGTGAGACCCTGGCAGTAACACCTGTTTTAAGTTCCTACAGTACAGTGATATACCTTAAGTGGATTATTCAACATTGTAACATGGTTCTTGGTACAATAGCACTGGGAACACTACAGTGAACACGCTGGCAAACAAAAAAAGTCAGAATAGGCCACTGATCTGTCTCTCAAAACAGACTACAACAGACTAGTTTATTACACACTTCATTACTACTTTCATAGTTTATGTTAAACAGCAGTGGAACTGAGCCAATGACAGGCTCCTGAGGAAAATTTTACACTCATTAGAATCACAACTTGTTTTTAATGAAGATTCCCATAATGAGTATATTTCAAAACTAAACATGCTGTTAGTCTGAAAACTGCTCCCCAGTATAAAAAGAAATAAAATTTACCAAAGACTGGTTTTATCTGTCCCCCACAAATAAGTATCTTAGCTCTACTTTTTCTTCATGAAGCTAAGACTTTGTAGGATTTTCCTGTCTTTGCTCCCAGGCAACAGTCAAAATTCAGAAAGGGTATAGTCAAGGTTGAGGCTTCCCTTTTGGAGGGATTATCTAACATCTGAAACAAATGAAAATAATTCAACTCTCCTGATAGCACCCCAAATATTCCTCTGTATGCTTTAGTCGACCAGGGAAATAACAGTATACTTGGAGGCTAACCCAGAACCTGCAATCTTCCTGTCTCAGCTTCCCAAGTACTGGGATTATAGGCATATTCCACCACACCTGGCTGAAAAGCCTATATTCTAAGAAGAATTTGCATTATATGATTAAGTCCACCACAATTTTTTCTGTATTTAAAATAATAAAGTTTAGCTGGGTGTGGGAGGCTGAGACAGGAGGATCGCAGATTCACAGCCAGCCTCAACTACTTAGTGAAGCCCACCACAACTTAGTGAGACCCTGTTTCAAAATAAAGAATAAAAAATAGAGCTGGGGGTGTAGCTTGGAGGTAGAATGCCCCTGGGTTCAATCCCTGGTACCACAAAAAAAAAAAAGAATTCAGTTTTTTAGACTTTAGAAAGAAAAATATAGTATATAAGCCATATATTACAAATCACTCCCAGCACCTGGTAACCACACAGAAATTAGAAAATAAAGAATGGCAATGGCTTCCCTTCAGTTAAAACAAAATAGTTTATGCCAAATATATAGAAAAAAATTTTGTTCAGACCTTTCTGGGTTTCAAAATTGTAGATCAGAGATTGTAGATCTTTGACAAGAAAAAGGTCTCAACAAATAATAAAATATGCTATCACCTAGAATAAAAGGAACTAGTTGATACTTAGAGTTTAAAAATTAGGGATATTTAAGACAGTCTTGAAAAGGCTCTAATCACCTATTAATTAATTCAAGCTATATATACATTCCCACCAAGAGATTCAATATGAAACAACCTTTCCCTTTAACTTTCTTCCAAAGTGGGATCAATACTGAAAAACAATTTCCAAAACCTGAGCATGTCAACAACAAACAAGCAAATGGGAAGAGGACAAAGTCAGCTAGATATAGTAGGGCTTACAAAGAACAAAAATATAAGAGGATCTTCTAAACTCAGGAAAACTCAGGGTTTTCACCCCTGCTCTACAAGTGGCCATTTAAGCTCAGATTCTATGAACACACTTCTGGCCAAACCATGCTCCCACCATTACATTCAAAATGAGCCTCATTTTTTCCTTCCCAGTAGCACAAGCAAACCTCGTATTTACCCCCCAACAACCTCAAAACAACAACATATGCCTCCAGGACTGAGACGCTTGATGACTGTAATTCCCTCCTAGCAGGGATTCTCCCCATGCCCCACCAATACAACTCCTGCTGAGAGCAGTAGCACATCTGCTCACTGATTGGAGTAGCCATGATGATATTAAGTCTAACCTGTGTTCTCTACATTAGCCACCAATGAAGTGGTGGAAGAGTAATTATGAGTTGATCCTGCTCACAACAGCTCACTGGCAAAAGTACCAGAAGCAAATAAAACCAAAAACTTTTAAGGGAAGACTGCCTCCAGACAGACTTCCATTTGGTAACTGGAATGATGCTTGATTAGTCTGATTGTCACAAATTCAGAAAAACTCTCTCAATCCAAATTCAGATACCTTTTTTTTCCTAGTTTTCATAGTATTTTCTCTTTTTTGTTTGTTTTTGTTTTGTTTTTTATGTTCACTTATTGGTGCATTATAATTATACATTTTGATATATGTCAGGGTATCAACATCATACATGCACACATTGCATATTTAGCCCTCCCTCCAATCCCACCCTATTTCCTCCCCCTTCCCTCCCTTTCATGCTCCGGATAGTGATTGAGTCTTATAGGTTTGTGTATGTACATCATGTGCTAGTGTGTTTCCCTCCACCCCCCTCCCAACTCCCTCAGTTAGGTCACCCTCTTTGTCCATCTAAAGATTTCTTCTTCTTCCCTTCTAAGTCCCATTCTATCTAGCTCCCACAGATTAGGGGGGACATCCGATTTTTTACTCTTAGTGACTTACTAATATCACTTAGCATAATGTTCTCTAGTTCTCCATTTCCCTGCAAATGATGTGATTTTGTTCTTCTTTGTGGCTGCGTAAAATTCTATTGTGTACATATCCCATAGTTTTGTGATCCATTCATCTGTTGATGGACACCTTGGCTGGTTCCAAAGTTTGGCAATTGTGAATTGTGCAGCGATAAACATAGATACACATGCATTAGTCTGGTAGTTGGGTTTTAGTTCTTTGGGGTAGATGCCTAGAAGTGGTATTGCTGGGTCATACGGTAGGTTTATTCCCATTCTTCTGAGGATCCTCCACACTGTTTTCCAAAGCGGTTGCATCAATTTGCAATTCCACCAACCTTTTTAATACCCAAAACAAAGCTGAAAAAATGACATCCTGAGCCAACTTTCTCCAATTTTAATAACCAAAATAACCAAAATATCATTAATAACCAAAAATATCATAATGTATGGTAGTGGTTAATACTTTTAAAGGAATAATTTCTGTCCTATACCTTATCTCAAATTGTTTTATTATAATATTTTGAAGACTTCTGTCCCTGAGTCACCATCCAATGCAATGAAAATTAGTTACCAATCCCTAATCTGTTTTCATTTCTGTATGATCTTTAAAGGTGATCTTTAAGTTCCCAAGCAGCTCACAGTAGCTTGAATGACTCACCACGGTCTTTGAATGCACATTTTTAACTTGGAACACGTAAGAACACATTTTGAACATGAAACAAAAAATTAAGCTCTCTCTATAAAAATACACATTTTCTTCCCAAGTCAAGGATATGTTAAAAAATTACAGGATGATCTGGCTGGAAATAGAAAACAGGTTTGAGTGAGTTACATTCCTAACAAATCTATCTATGCTTTATTTATGGAAATAACAATTTCCTCCCTAGTAAAATTATGTTTTTTCCTCCAAATGCAAAATTCTATAGGAACAAGAAAAGGTCTAGGGATAAAGGCAGCTAAAGGATATGCCCCAGAGCTGGGCGTCTTGCTAAGGACAGTATAGGCCAGTATCTCATTCGACCCTGGCCCCCACCCCCAAAGATAAAAGCAAAACAACAGGAAGGTAACGACATAAGCCAAGCATGATGACCTTCAGTTTTACTCAATGATTAAAGAAAGCATATTTATTTCACAGCAAATATATTTGTGCTAGGAAGTAGAAAGTAAAGTGTGCATAAATGTTTTAAGATAAGATTTCTTCTGCTCACTTGCAATGTGTTGCTTCAGGCTACCAGGGGAGTTTATGTTCCTTCTCCTTCACCATTAAGAAGAAAAGTGAAGAAGCTCTACCCTAGAGACTCTTAACATTCTCTTCAACATGTCTCCCAACTAGACTATCCTCTCAGGTAACATAATTTTTATTTTACTTATTTAGACTATATCTCATTCCAGAAAGAATTTCAAGTAGGTGGAGAGACTATGGAGAAAACACTACATTTAAATAATGGCAATGTCCAGCCGGGCGTGGTGGCGCACACTTGTAATCCCAGTACTTGGGAGACTGAGACAGGACGATCGCAGGTTCGCAGCCAGCCTCAGCAACTTAGCAAGGGCCTCTGCAACTTAGTGAGACCCTGTTTCAAAATAAAGAATAAGCTGGGCATGGTGGCGCACGCTTGTAATCCCAGTACTTTGGGAGGCGGAGACCGGAGGATCTGGGTTCAGGGCCAACCTCAGCGTGCATGCACATGCGCACGATCAATCTCTCTCAATCTCTCTCTCTCTCTCTCTCTCTCTCCTCTCTCCTCTCTCTCTCTCTCTCTCTACCTAGTGAGGCC
>PVJS01030736.1:0-23889 GCA_004027185.1 Glis glis | reverse complement strand
CAGGGGCATTCTACCTCCGGGCTACACCCCAGCCCTATTTTTTATTCTTTTTTTTTTTTCTTTTGCGGTACTGGGGATTGAACCCAGGGGCATTCTACCTCCGAGCTACACCCCAGCCCTATTTTTTTTTTATTCTTTATTATGAAACAGGGTCTCACTAAGTTGCGGAGGGCCTCACTAAGTAGCTGAGGCTGGCCACGAACCCGGATCCTCCGGTCTCAGCCTCCCAAGTACTGGGATTACAAGCGTGCACCACCACACCTAGCTCTGGCTCTTAGTTTTTATTTTGAAACAGGATCTCAGGGATTTGCTGAGGCAGGCCATGAACCTGTGATCCTCCTGTCTCAGCCTCCCAAGTACTGAGATTACAGGCGTGTACCACCACACCTGACTCAATCTTCACTGTTTCACCCTGGGGATGGCAGATGAATTAGGGTCATCCTCGATTTTATTTTATTTTACATTTATTCATTCGTCCATTCATTCATTCATTTTTGGTACTAGAGATTGAACCCAGGTACATTCTACCTCCAAGCTATACCCCCAGCCCTTTTTCTTTTTTATTTTGAAACAGGGTCTTGCTAAGTTGCTAAGAGTCTCGCTAAATTGCTAAGGCTGGCCTCAAACCTGTGATCTTCTGGTCTCAGCCTCCCATATCCTGGGATTATAGGCATGCTCTACTGCACCCAGCATCATCCTCAGTTTTAAAGAAGAGTGTTAGGGGTGTAGCTCAGTGGTACAGCACTTTGCCTGGCACCCACACAACCCTGGTTCCATCTCCAGCACAAAAAAGAAGAAATGAGCCGGGGGTGGTGGCACACACTTGTAATCCCAGTACTTGGGAGGCTGAGACCCAAGGATCCGTGTTTGCAACTAGCCTCAGCAACTTAGTCAGGCCCTCCACAACTTAGTGAGACCCTGTTTCAAAATAGGGAATAAAAAATAGGGCTGGGGGTGTAGCCCAGAGGTAGAATGTCCCTGGGTTCCATCCCAGTACCACAAAAAAGAAAAGAAAGAAAAGAAAAGAAAAGAAAAGAAAAGAAGAAAAGAAAAGAAAAGAAAAGAGAAAAGAAAAGAAAAGAAAGGAGGGAGGGAGGGAGGGAGGGAGGGAGGAAGGAAGGAAGGAAGGAAGGAAGGAAGGAAGGAAGGAAGGAAGGGAGAGCCAGGAGTGGTGGCGCATGCTTGTAATCCCAGTACTTGGGAGACTGAGACAGGAGGATCCAGGTTCACGGCCAACCTCAGCTACTTAGTGAGGCCCTCCGCAACTTAGTGAGACCCTGTTTCAAAATAAAGAATAAAAAAATATGGCTGGGGGTGTAGCTCGGAAATAGAATGCCCCTGGGTTCAATCCCTAGTACCACCAAAGAAAGAAAGAAAGAAGCCAGGTGTGGTGGCGCACGCTCGTAATCCCAGTACTTGGGAGGCGGAGACCAGAGGATCCGGGTTCGCGGCCAGCCTCTGCAACTTCGTGAGACCCGTTTCAAAATAAACTATAAAAAATAGGGCTGGGGGTGTAGTTAGGAGGTAGAACGCCCCTGGGAGGGAGGGAAAGAGAGAGGGAAGGAAGGAAGGAAGGAAGGAAGGAAGGAAGGAAGGAAAGAAAACAGAGAAACCTTGCTCTTTTCACAGGTCCGTGTGACCACAAAGGCTGAACTTCTGTGTGGCCACACATGGCACCACCCTGGCCTCCTCCCACCCAGTGTCACGGAGCGAGCACGGCACAGAGTCCAGGTGACACACAGTGATCCGGAGCTTTATTTACAAGAATTGAAGGGCCTGGCTCTGCCTGGAGCCTTGCTGGGGTATGTACAGGGTTGGGGAAGAGGGTGGGGACATGGCCATTTAAATTACAATAGATTGGGGGGTCCTGGGCTCTGGCATGGGTGTGGGTAGGTTCAGTCCACTGGAGGCCTCTGCAGGGATCGGAGCTGAAGCTGCAGAGAGAAGGGAGGAAAGGAGTCAGAGCGTGGCTGGAACGTGGAGGTGGAGAGGGGAAATGAGAAGGGCAGGGTGAGGCTGCAGCCACCCCCGACACCCCTGGAGCCAGGGGACACTGGGGCACAGAAGGGCCCATACCATGGCCACCTCAGGACTGGGCCCAGCTCACTTCCTCTTGAGGGAACCCTTGCTCTTCTCCTTGTCCGCCGACTTCTGCTTCTTCATTCTCTCCTCCTTCTTATTCTTACCGTGCAGGTTCTCGTACACCTCCTCCTTGTGTCTGCAGTGGGGGTGGGCATGGGCAGGCAGTGGGTGCCAGTCAGGAGACAGGCAGGGTGACCCGGCATTCGCAACCCCTCCAGGCCACCTCATCTCACAGGTGGGCAAACTGAGACCAGGAAAGTGAGGTGACTGGGTCACCGTCCCCAGCCTGGGCCCAGAGCTCCCGGGAGCACAGGCTATGCACGTCTCAGACATTAGTACGCTGCTGGTACCTTGCACGGGTCCACACGGAGTGGGCACTTAGGACATACTTATGAACGGAAGTAGTGAGAAGCTTGAACTCGAACCCAGGTCTCTCCAACCACAGCACTGGTGCTGTCCAGACAGCCAAGCTCAGGCTGGGCAGGAGAATGGGAAGGACGCTGGGGGTGGCAGGCAGGGGTCACTCACCTGGAGGAGGTGCGCGAGGCCTTGGCGTGGGCACTCTTCATGGCCGGGGGGTAGGTGATGTTCCCGTACTCCGACTCCTGGCCCTTCTGGGACTGTGGGCAGAGGTGCAGTGGGAGGGTGGTGGTCCCAGCAGGCCCAGGGTGATGCTAGCTCTCCCCTCTGGCCTCTTGTGACCGTGCTCTCCACGCACCTGCATGACCTCCAGCTTCTTCTTGGTGGTTTCAATGAACTGGGCGATGGCCACGTAGATGAACTTGTACTGCGCCTCCGTCTGCACCATGCCCGAGCGCTGCGCCCGCACCATCTGGATGGTCTTCTGGATATCGATGTCGCAGTCCAGCCCTGGGTGGGGGCAGCAGTCACACCTCAGGCCTCTGCAAGGGCGGAGGCCGAGGACTGCTCACCCCCTCCTGGCACACCCGCCCGCACCCCCAGACAGCTCTCACCCTTGGTGGAAATGCTCTCCATGAGCATGTCGATGACAATGATGGTGCCCGTGCGGCCAATGCCCGCGCTGCAGAGAGAAGGGGCATCAGAGGTCCAGCCCAGTCCTGCACCCACGCTCCCACCCAGTAAGGGCCCGGGGTGCTGACACTGGGTCCCCCAGACACCTCCATCCTTCCCCAGCCCTTCATTTGGTTTGTCCCTCCATTTCCTGCTCCAACTCCTCACTCCTGACCCCTGGCTGCCCCACCTTGGAGATCCAGGACCCCTACATCCTTCCATCGCCCTGCCGGCTCCCCAGGTACTCTGGGCCCTCCCAGTCCTGCCTTCAAGAGTTACATTTGAGCCAGGTGTGGTGGTGCACCCTTATAATCCCAGTACTTGGGAGGCTGAGACAGGAGGAACACAGGTTTGAGGATAGTCTCAGCAAGTAGTGAGGCTCTCATCAACCTAGTAAGACCCTGTTTCAAAATAAAAATAAAATAGGGCTGGGGGTGTAGCTGAGAGGTAGAAGGCCTCTGGGTTCCATCCTCAGCACCAAAAAAAAAAAAAAAAAAAAAAGGAGTGACATTTGGCTCTTTTTTTGTGGCATTTCATTTCCCTTTTTCTTCAAACCCTACAGGCAGCCCCTGGAGACAGCAGGGAGCAGGGGGCACTGGGGCCAGGGCACTCGGAGGAATGGCACAGTAGGACAGCTCCATTTTCCCACACCCTCTGCCATCACCCTTGAACAAACAGACCATGGCCATCCTGGGGACGCCCATGTCTGGGCCCATCAGGCCAGTACCGTGAGTCTCACTGTCTAATTTCAAACCCAGATTGTCAAAAATAACCCCCCCTCACCCACTTCCTTCCTGTAATGTCTAAATAAAGGCCATGGGGATTTCAAGAAGGGGGGGTAGCAGCAGGAGGGTGATTCTTGGGGTAGTCCTGTCCTGTCCCCAGGCAGGCAGCGAGCAGAGCTTTGCCAGGACAGCATGGAGGGCACCTCTAGATTCCGCCCGCCCAGCCCGGCCCCGGGACAGTTGCTGGTGGGAAGGAGGAGGAAGTCTGAGGGCCTCAGGCTTGGGGTCACATGGAGGGAAGGGGAAGGGAAGAGGACGAAGTGGGTTCCCATTTTCCCCATCCTGGGCCTGACACGAGTTACTAAACCATCAACCGCCCCCGGTTTTTGAGGGTTTAGATTATTCCAGATGCAGTGCCGGGGTCTCATTGAATCCTCACGACAACCCTATGAGCCTGACTTCACAGAAATCAGGGCCAGAGAAGTTAAACGTGTCCAAGAACCCACAGCTGGTAAGTGGAGGAGCCAGAATTCAACAGGCCTCTGTCCAAGCCCCTGCGAGGTCTCCTGACTCCCGTCCCCCGGGCCAGGCAGGCGGGGTAGGCCCCTTGGTGAGAACCCCACTGCTCCTCAGCAGGAACAGGGAACGGGGTCTCCCAATCATAAACATGGGGGCGTCAGAGGAGCTCGGGGTGCATGTGCCCATCTCAAAGCCATCACTGACCCCCACACGACCCTGGGGACCAAGATGGCAGGATGGGCTGGGGCTGGGGTGGAGGGGGAAGAGCACGAAGGAGTCTAAGCCCCCTGAGCTACAAATGGAAACCAGGAGGGTGGCGAACCACACTGACCCCAGATGGCAGGTCCAGAAGAAACCGGCTAAGTAGAAGCGAGAGAGAAATCAGGCAGCCAGGACCCAGGTCAATGGCGACAGCCAGGCTCGCCTCTCCCACTAACTAGCTGGTGACTGGAGGAGCCACAGAATCGGTCTCCTCAGGTATATCTGGCAGGGGAGGACTAGATGGCGCCTCCAGGGAAGTCTCTGGGGAAGGCACACCCTACAGAGGGCTGGTTCCAGCCAGGTCCACCCACGGGTCTGGAGCCATGAGGGAACCAAGAAGAGGCTGGGGCGAGGAGACATTCAGTGAGCTCACGGGCAGCTGCTTGTAGCTGTGCACGGCAGGTACTTGGCACTATTTGCTTCCCAGCTGCTATTTATTTATTTGTGGAACTGGGGATTGAAACCAGGGGCGTTCTACCACTGAGCTACACCTCCAGCCTTTTGTTTTTTTGTTTTTTTGTTTTTTTGCAGTAATGGAGATTGAACCCAGGGGCATTCTACCTCTGAGCTATACCCCCAGCCCTGGTTTTTATTCCTTATTTTGAAACAGGGTCTCACTAAATTGTGGAGGGCCTCACTAAGTAGCTGAGGCTGGCCACGAACCTGCAATCCTCCTATCTCAGCCTCCCATGTACTGGGATTACAAGTGTGCGCCACCACGTCCGGCTTCCAGCCTTTTTTATTTTTATTTTTGTTATACTTTTATTGGTGCAATGCCGTGTGTGTGTGTATGTGTGTGTGTGTGTGTGTGTGTGTGTACTGGGGATTGAACCTAGGGGCATTTTACCTCTGAACTACACCCCTAGCCCTATTTTATTTGAAAACAGGATCTCCTGAGTTGCTGACAGCCTCATTAAGTTGCTGAGGCCGGCTTCAAACCTGCAATCCTCCTGTCTCAGACTCCCAAGTATTGGGATCACAGGTGTGCGACACCATGCCTGGCTCCTTTTTTTTTTTTTTTTTTTTTTTTGTGGTGCTGGGGATTGAACCCTGGGGCATTCTACCTCTGAGCTACATGCCAGCCCTATTTTATTTTTTATTTGGAAACGGTCTCGCTAAGTTGAAGAACACCTCAATGAGTTGCTGAGGCTGGCTTCAAACCTGCAATCCTCCTGTCTCACCCTCCCAAGTACTGGGATTACAGGAGTGCGCCACCACACCCTGCTGCCTTATTTTTTATTTTGAATCAGGGTCTCACTAAGTTACTGCATGCTGGCCTAGAACTACAGACCCTCCTGCCTCAGTTTCCCAAGTACTAGGATCATAGGCATGCACCGCCGCACCCAGCTCCCAGCTGCTATGTTTATTACTACTACTGTTGTTATTATTCTCACCTGCAATGCACAATGATGGGCCCTGCATGGGGAAGACTTTCCTGCCGCTGATTGATCTGGTCCAGGAAGCTGAGGACACCCCCAGGCTCGCTGGGGACCCCATGGTCAGGCCAGCTCAGGTACTGGTAGTGCCAGATCTCCCGAACCAGGTCCCCCTGGGCCAAGGACATAGGGTCAGTGCTCCCTGATCCTGCACAACACCACACCCTGCCTCATCCCACCCGCCCAGACAAGAGAATGACTCCCAGGGGGGCTCTGGGAGTGGGCAGGGGCTGGGGATGCTTACGTTGTCCAGCGGGGAGACCTGCAGGGTGCGGAGTTTGTACTCAGCTGTGTCGTGCTCTCCACAGTTGGCCACAGAGTAGAGTCCATAGGCGCGCTGTGTGCCCACCTCCGGCCAGTACGGGACACATTTGTTCTGAAAAGGGGTTGGGGAATGAGGCCGGGAAGCAGGGCACTGGGGCAGTTCTGGGCCCCGCTCTAGGTCCGGAGTCCCTGCTGCTGCCCAGACATCGTTGGGTGAATGGATGAGCCGGCTTGAGGGTCAGAGAGACGTGGGATCTGGTCTCAGACCAACCACCAACAGGCATGTGACCTGACCATCCACTTAGCCTTACAATTCACTCCACGCCCACTGAAGCTCTGCAAACAGGGCTGGAGTTACAGACACAAGATGCAGATGGATGTGGCTCAGTGGTAGAGGGTTCGATCCCCAGCACAAAACCCCAAAACCCAGTAAGACATTGTCCGTGCCCTGGTGCCCCTAGGAGTTCACAGAGAGGTGAATAGTGAAACAAAGGGCATGCTGCTCAGGAGCAGGACTAATCCCCCACCCCAGGGTTATGGAGGCAATCCAAGATGGCTTCTCAGAGGAGGTGGCATTTGAGCTGGGTCCTCCAAAATGAGATGTCTGCCAGGCAGAGACAATGTGGGGGCAGAAAATTATTTCCTAGCAAAAGATGAGCGTGTGCAAGGCTTGGGCACCTAAAGGAGCTCGCCTTGTGGGAAGCAGTTATAGGGAGGTGTAGGGACCAGAGGGAAACTACCAGGCCTTATTTTTTCTTTTTCTTTCTTTCTTTTTTTTTTTTTTTTTTGTATGCATGGTACTGGGGTTGGACCCAGGGGCATTCTACCTCTGAGCTGCATCCCTAGCCCTTTTTTAAAATATTTATTTATTTATTTATTTATTTATTTTACGGTACTGGGGATTGAACCCAGGGGCATTCTACCTCTGAGCTACACCCCCAGACCTATTTCTTTTTATTCTTTATTTTGAACCAGGGTCTCACTAAGTTGCGGAGGGCCTCACTAAGTAGCTGAGGCTGGCCACGAACCTGTGATCCTCCTGTCTCTGCCTCCCAAGTACTGGGATTACAAGCGTGAACCACCACACCGGGCTTAAATTTTTATTTTGAAACAGGATCTCACTAGGTTGATGAGAGTCTCAGTACTTGTTGAGGCTGTCCTTGAACCTGCGATCCTCCTGTCTCAGACACCCAGGTACTGGGATTACAGGTGTGCCTTCAAACGTGACTCTCCCAGAGGCAACTGGAAGCCACGGAAGCATTTTCATATAGGAAACAACTTGTGCTTTGGCCAGGAGGGATCATTTTGACTTCAGCACAGAAGATGCTGCGAAGGGGGAGCCTATGGAGAAGGTGTAGACTCCAGGGAGACTGGAGGCGGAGTGGACAGGAGGATCTGGGAGGAAGAGGCAGGAGGAATGTTTTCTTCCTTTTTCTTTTTCTTTTTTGGTGCTGGGGATGGAACTCAAGGACCCCCACATGCTAGGCAAGCGCTCTACCAGTGAACTATAATCCCAGATCCCGAGAAGGGCAGTTTAAAGCCCGAGTCTGGAGCTCACAAGCTGGATTCTGAGAGTCACAGTATATAGCGGAGACTTTGTCTCTAGGCCTCAGTTTCCCAAAAAACGCCAGGCCCTTGTCCTCAGAGGCCCCTTCCACCCTAGCATCTGAAGTTTGTTTGTTTGTTTGTTTGTTTTTGGTGCTGGGGATTGAGCCTAGAGGCATTCTACCTCCAAGCTACAGCCCGATTTTCTATTTTATTTGGAAACAGGGTTTCACTAGGTTGCTGAGAGCCTTGCTAAGTTGCCAAGGCTGGCTTTGAACCTGCGATCCTCCTGTCTCAGCCTCCCAAGTACTGGGATTACAAGCAGGCACCACCACGCCCAGCTACTTTCTTTGGTGTGATGGTAGTGAATGATAAGTACTGGGGAGGGAATTCAAGGACTGGGGTGGGGTGGCAAGGGGCTTGGCCCTACCCGGCCTTTTTCCACCTCTCGGGTGGTCATGACGATGACCCGAGTGTTCTCCTGCCACACCATCTGCCAGAAGTCGTTGACGGTGGCATCCAGGCAGCCCTGGCTGGCGATGTAGGTCTTAGAGTTCTCATCGGGGCTTAGCAGCTGGTTCTGGATGAATGCAGAAAGACACGCCCCAGGACCCTGAGCCCCTGGGCCCGGGGAAGGCCCCACGCAACCTCCCCTCCCCCGCCCAGACATCAGCATCGACTTTGCCCAGGTGTGTCAGGACCCACGGGCCCCCAGGGAGCTGCCAGAGCCCAGGCTCTGCTCCTACAAGGCCCACAACACCAACCTTGACGTAGTTGGCATTGATGTAGTCCGACCCAGGGATGTTACTGTCACGTCCCTGCAGGATTACTCGGCTGTGGTCAACTGGAGTGAATGGAGAGAAAGAGGGCTTGGGTCCAGCGACTCACTGCCTGGAGTCAGACCCTACCTACCCTGATAGACCATTCTTGTCTCCAGAGCCATGGGGCTCACAGGGGACTGCAGGTGACCGGGGATAGATTTTTCTGGAGTGGGAAGTACAGGTTTTATATATATATAATTGGTACTGGGAATCGAATCCAGGGGCATTCCCTCCGAGCTACACCCCCAGCCCCATTTTATTTTTATTTTGAAACAGGGTCTCACTAGGTTGATGAGTCTTACTACTTGCTGGGGCTGTCCTTGAACCTGCAATCCTCCTGTCTCAGCCTCCCAGGTACTGGGATTATAAACATGCACCACCAGGCCCAACTTGGAAGTACAGGTTTTATAAGAAGGAGGGTAGTAGCCGGGCATGGTGGCACACACCTATAATTCTAGTTGGGAGGCTGAGACAGAAGGATTGCAAATTCGAGACCAGCCTCAGCAATTTAGCAAGACCCTGTCTCAAAATAAACAATGAGCTGGGCATGGTGGCACATACCTATAATCCCAGTACTTGGGAGGCTGAGACATGGGAGGCTGAGACAGGAGGATCACAGGTTCGCGGCCAGCCTCAGTAACTTAGTGAGACCCTGTTTCCAAATAAAAAATAAAATAGAGCTGGGGGTGTAGCTCGGGCGTAGAATGCCCCTAGGTTAGCCAGGCGTGGTGGTATATGCCTGTAACCCCAGTACTTGGGAGACTGAGTCAGGAGGATCGCAAGATTGCAGCCAGCCTCAGCTATTTAGTGAGGCCCTCCACAACTTAGTGAGACCCTGTTTCAAAATAAAGAATAAAAAATAGGGCTGGGGTTGTAGCTCAGAGGTAGATGCCTCTGGGTTCAATCCCCAGTTCTACAAAAAAAAAAAAATATGCCCCTCAGTACAATTCCCAGTATCACATAAATGAATAAGTAAATAAATAAATAAATAAATAATAAATAATAAATAAATTTTTAAAAAAAATTTTTAAGTGCTGGGGGTATATAGCTCAGTGATAGAGCACCCATGGATCCAATCCCCAGTACCACCAAAAAACAAAAACAAAAAAGAAAAGAAAAGTAGGCTGGGGATGTGGCTCAGTAGGATGTGCCTATCATGTGTGAGGTCCTGGATTCAATCCTTAACACCGAAAAAAAAAAAATCTGGTTAACCAGGCTTGGTGGTGCACACCTATAATCCTAGAATTTGAGAGACTAAGACAGGAGGATCATAGGTTCGAAGCCTCAGTAACTTAGTGAGAGAGACCCTGTTTCAAAAATAAAAATAATAAACCGGGCGTGGTGGCGCACGTTTGTAATCCCAGTACTTTGGGAGGCGGAGACCGGAGGATCCGGGTTTGCGGCCAGCCTCATCTCTCTCTGTCTCTCTCTCTGTCTCTCTCTCTCTACTTAGTGAGGCCCTCCGCAACTTCGAGAGACCTGGTTTCAAACTAAAGTATAAAAAATAGGGCCAGGGGTGTAGTGCGGAGGTAGAACGCCCCTGCGTTCAATCCCCGGTACCGCAAAAAAATAAAAAAAAATAAATAAATAAATAAATAAGCCGGGTGTGGTGGCGCATGTTTGTAATCTCAGTACTTGGGAGGCCGAGAGAGGAGGATCGCAGGTTCGCTGCCACCCTCAGCTACTTAGTTATGCCCTCTGCAACTTCATGAGACCCTATTTCAAAATAAAGAATAAAAAATAGGGCTGGGGGTGTAGCTTGGAGGTAGAATGCCCCTGGGTTCAATCCCCAGCACCGCAAAAATAAATAAATAAATAAATAGAGAGAGAAGGAAGGACGGAAGGAAGGAAGGAAGGAAGGAAGGAAGGAAGGAAGGAAGGAAGAAAGAAAGAAAGAAAGAAAGAAAGAAAGAAAGAAAGAAGAAAGAAAGAAAAAGAAAGAAAGAAGAAAGAGAAAGCCGGGAGTGGTGGCACACACTTGTAATCCCAGTACTTGGGAGGCAGAGACAGGAGGATCGCAGGTTCAAGGCCAACCTCAGGTACTTATTGGGGCCCTCTGCAACTTAGTGAGACCCTGTTTCAAAATAGGCTGGGCGTGGTGGCGCACGCTTGTAATCCCAGTACTTGGGAGGCGGAGACCAGAGGATCCTGGGTTTGCGGCCAGCCTCAGCGCTCTCTCTCTCTCTCTCTCTCTCTCTCCCCCTCTCTTTTTCTCCCTCTCTCTCTCTCTCTGTCTACTTAGTGAGCCCCTCCGCAACTTCGTGAGACCCGGTTTCAAAATAAAGTATAAAAAAATAGGGCTGGGGGTGTAGCGCAGAGGTAGAACGCCCCTGGGTTCAATCCCCGGTACCAAAATAAATAAATAAAAAATAAAAAAAAATAAAGAATAAAAATTAGGGCCGGGGGTATAGCTCGGAGGTAGAATGCTCCTGGGTTCAATCCCCAGTACCGCAAAAAAAAAAAAGAAAAAAATTATTTTTTGCGGTACTGGGGATTGAACCCAGGGGCATTCTACCTCCAAGCTATACCCCCGGCCCTATTTTTTATACTTTATTTTGAAACCGGGTTTTCCGAAGTTGTGGAGGGCCTCACTAAGTAGCTGAGGCTGGCCACAAACCCGGATCCTCCGGTCTCTGCCTCCTAAGTACTGGGATTACAAGCAAGCACCACCACGCCCGGCCTAAAATAATTTTTTTTAAATAAAAAAAAGGGATGGGGGTTTAGCTCAGAGGTAGAATACTCCTGGGTTCAATCCTCAGTAGCAAAAAATAAAAGGAAGAGGAGCCTGGCATGGTGGCGCACGCTTGTAATCCCAGTACTTGGGAGGTGGACGCTTGTAATCCCAGTACTTGGGAGGTGAAGACCGGAGGATCTGGGTTCGCGGCCAGCCTCAACTACTTAGTGAGGCCCCCCGCAACTTAGTGAGACCAGGTTTCAAAATAAAGTATAAAAAATAGGGCTGGGGGTGTAGCTCGGAGGTAAAATGCCCCTGGGTTCAATCCCCAGTACCAAAAAAAAAAGGAAGAGGTGGAGGAGGAGGGTGGTGGGACAGGGGCAGGGGCAATCTGCCTACTGGTTATGAGAAGGCTGCTGGGGGGAAAAGAGGCTTCTTAGGGGGAGGGAGCTCCGCTGGGGGTGGGGATGTGGCCCCTCTTTGAGCAGAGGGTGGAGGCTCTCTGTGATGGGGGTCTGGCTGGGGGAAGGGGCAGTCTTTGGTAATGGAAGCGGAGCTTACAGGGGAGAATGTTCTTGTAACGGTTCTTGCTCTTGTTCTCTGGCCGCTGCCCTTCCAGCCGCTGGTGCAAGTTCTTCACCTCCTGCTTCTGCAGACTCTGAGGAGTGAGAGGGGAAATGAGCACGCCCCCGAGAGGGTGACACGGCCAGAGAGACACGGTGGGGCAGCAGCTCAGTCGCATGCGGAGGTGTGTACAGAGGCAGGGTGTCTGCCTGGGACCCCATGCCCGTGGCCATGGCCTCGCTGCCCCAGCCCTGCTGTCCCGCTGCACACCTCAAACTCCTCCCAGAAGCCGGCCTTGGCTGTGTTCTCCGACTCCTGCTTCTTGTTTAGCTCCAACACCCGGTTCTCGATATCAGCCGCGTTCACTCGGGTGGCGTAGTAAGGCTGGGGTGAGTGAGGATGAGAAGTCGGTGACTTAGGGAGCCAAGAAGCCGTATCTGGGGGATGGCTCTGGGGAAGGAAGGAGGCAGCCAGACCCTGCCCCTTACCTGCCGCAGGTACACGAAGGCGCCTGAGGCCTCCTCAATTCCTGTCTTCTTGAAATGCTCCACCAGGTCCGTGAGGCTGTCAAAGTTCTCCGAGCCACCCACAGTGTAGCGTCCACCCTGTGGGGTGCCAGATAGGGCCACCACTCAGGGCCTGAGTCTCCCCCCACTCCGGACTCCCAGCCTGGGAGCCAAGGCCAGTGGTCCTTCCCCTCAGTCCATGCTGTGGGCACAGAAGGGAGCCCCCATAGGATGCCCCCCTCCTTCTGTTCAGCTTCCTCACCTCACACATGACCTTGATGTGGGTGACCTTGAGTGGGGAGCCTGGGCCGGCCTTGGGCTGGTCGCTGAGCACAGACAGCACAAAATCACCCGGCTGGCTGAGGCTCTCCCGCACCAGAAACGTCCAGGGCTCGCCCTTGGCCTGCAGCAGTGCCTCTGCCTGTGTTCCAGACATGTGGCCATGGTACCACCTAGAGGAGGCACACGGGGTAAGAGCTCCGCCCAGGGGAGGCAGAGGAGAGGCAAGAGCAGGCAGGGAGATGGAAATCTACTACGTGCCCGGGCCCTGAGCTACATGCTCTCTAATCCACCACACTGTCCCACAAAGGTAATGAGAAGAAAGAATCAAGGGCAATGTCGCAAACTTCTAGTCCCAGTTACTGGGGAGGCTGAAGCAGGAGGTTCAAAAGTTCAAGGTCAGCCTGAGCAACATAGTAAGGCTTTCTCAAAAAAAAAAAAAAAAAAAGCCAGGTCTGATGGCACACACTTGTATCCCAGCACTTAGGAGGCTGAGACAGGAGGATCACAGGTTCAAGGCCAGCCTCAGCAACTTAGTAAGATCCTGTTTCAAAAAATATATATACATAGGGCTGGGGGTGTACCTCAGAGGCAGAACGCCTCTGGGTTCTACTCCCAGTACCACACACACACACGCACACACACAAACACACAAAATTTTAAAAAGGGCTGGGGTAGCCAGGCATGGTGGCACATTCTTGTAATCCCAGTACTTGGGAGGCTGAGAAAGGAGGATCACAGGTTTGCAGCCATCCTCAGCTACTTATTGAGGCCCTCCACAACTTAGTGAGACCCTGTTTCAAAATAAAGAATAAACAATAGGGCTGGGGGTGTAGCTCAGAGGTAGAATGCCCCTGGGTTCAATCCCCAGTTACACACACACACACACACACACACACACACACAAAGGCTGGGGTGTAGCTCAGAGGTAGAAATATCCCTGAGTTCAACCCCCAGTGCTGAAAAAAATACTAAGAGGTAATTAAGGTAGCTATTATTCCTATTTTACAGATGAAGAAACTGGGGCTGAATACTTGCACACTGACCCCAGGCCCTTGACTAATAAAAGGCAAGTTTCAAGAGTTCTAGCCAGCCAGGTGTAGTGGCACACACCTGTAATCCCAGTACTTGGGAGGCTAAGACAGAAGGATTGCAGGTTTGAGGCCAGCCTCAGCAAATTAGTGAGCCCCCGATTCAAAAATAAAAAATAAAGCCAGGCGTGATGGCTCACAGCTGTCATCCCAGTTCTAGGGAGGCTGAGACAGTAGGATCGCAGGTTCGAAGTCAGCCTCAGCAACTTAGTGAGGATCTCAGCAACCTAGCAAGACCCTGGTTCCAAATAAAAAAATAGGGTGGGGGGTATAGTGCAGATGTAGAAGGCCCCTGGGTTCCACCCCCAGTACCACAAAAAAATTAATTAATTTAATTTAATAGGGCCAGGGGTGTAGCTTGGAGGTAGAATGCCTCTGGGTTCAACCTCTAGTACCAAAAAAAAAAAAAAAAAAAACAGTTCTAACCAGGCTTTGAATCCAGAGCCCACTTCTGAAAGATAAGAAGGCAGGATATTTGGAGGGATGAAACTAGCTTGGGCTTGGGAAAGAGAGCAGAGACAGAGAGAGATCAGAGGGAGGCCAAGCCACAGAGAGTGGTGGGAGACAGGGAGGGACGGAAGTCAGGAGGGAGGGTGCTGGGGAGAACCCCCCAGGAAGGCGGGGACACACAGCCCCAGTGGAAAGAGAGTAGGGGCTCTAGGCTGCCCAGGATGATGTCATCGCAGGGGGAGGCCGGGGCTCAGAGGGGTTCAAAGGGGCTGTCGAGGCAGAAAGCAGAACTAAGACCTTTCCCCAAAGCACACCCCCTTCCCAGGAGGAAACTGCAGCCCCAAATGCCCAGCCCCACAGGAAACCACGTGATGGAAAAAACACAAAACTCCTTCTGGGGAGAGAGTGAGAAGTGAGGTTGTGAGGTTTCCTCAGCCCAGGGCTGGGGGGGACATTTTCCAACCGCAAGGATGGGGGGAAGGAGGGAGGGGGTCAGTCTGTCCTGACCCACCTCACCCCTGCCCAGAGCACGCTGCAGCTCAGACACCACCAGAATCTCCAGGCCACCCATGGGCCACCTGAGCCCACCCTTCAGGGACAGACCAGAGTCCCCAGGCTATGGGAAGGGGGCAAGCCCCTTCCTCTAGGGCCCAGGATGAGGAAGTCCCCATGCAAATGTTGTGCTGACCACAGGCAGAGAGCTCAGCTGGCCATCCAGCCATCGAGGGGACAAATGCAAATTCCCACAGAAGAGGAGGGGCCACAAACAGAAGTTTGGAGAAGGAGCCTCCCACAGGCTGCAAGGTCAGGGGTGGTAACCCAAAGCACCTCGAAAAGTCACCCATCCTCAACCTCCTGCTCCCCAACACTGCCCTCCTTCCCACTTTTGCTTCTCCCAAACTCAGCCTTAGCCAGCCTCAGCCTGGCCTCCTGGCCTCCCCCTTCCCCTGCCAACCCATCTGTGCCCACCAGCTGCTCCTCTCCGGAAGGGCTGCTCCCAGCTGGGGCAGGGAAAAGGAGTGGAGCAGGGAGTGAGAGAGGGTCTGAGCGGCAAACCCCCAGGAGTGCAGGTGGGGGTTGGGGAAAAGTACTAAGGAGGGCAACCTTGAGAATCATCCATCCCTGGGCTTCGCTGCCAGGAGAGGAAGGCCTCACAGGAAGCAGATCAATGGTTCCAGGTTCATTGGAAAGAGGTCTCCAGAGGTGGGCCATTGGCCTTTCACTTTAGCCTAATACAGTTCTTTTGGGGGAGGGTGGCACTGAGGATTAAACCTCGGGGTATTCTACCACTGAGCTACACCTCCAGTCCTTTATATTTTTCATTTTGAAACAGGGTCTTAGCCAGGTGTGGTGGCGCATGCTTGTAATCCCAGTACTTGGGAGGCCGCAGGTTCACAGCCTGCCTTAGCTACTTAGTGAGGCCCTCTGCAACTTAGTGTTTCAAAATAAAGAATAAAAAATAGGGCTGGGGGTGTAGCTCAGAGGTACAATGCCCCTGGGTTCAATCCTCAGTTACGCAAAAAAAAAAAAAAAAAAAAAAAGAAACAGGGTCTTGTTAGCAGTCTTGCTAAATTGCCGAGGCTGCCCTGGAACCTGAGATCCTCCTGGCTGGGCCTCCCAGGTACTGGGATTACAGGCATGTGAAACCATGCCTGGCTTAGTTCTAAATTTTAATCAATGACTTGAACAAAAATATTGATGCAGCTGGGAGTGGTGATGCACACCTGAAATTCCAGGATTTGAGAGGCTGAGGCCCGAGGATCGCAGGTTCGAAGACAGCCTCAGCAAGAAATGAGACTCTCATCAACCTAGCAAGACCCTGTTTCAAAATTAAAATAAAATAGGGCTGAGGATGTAGCTCAGAGGTAGAATGCCTGTGAGTTTAATCCCCAGTATATAAATATACTGGGGATTTTATATATATATATGCAAGAATATATATGCAAGAATATTGGCATGAATCTCAAAAAAGACAGAAAATTGCCTGGGGTGTAGCTCAGTGATAGAGCATGAAATTGGTATGCACAAGGCCCTGGGTTTAAGCCCTAGCACCAAAAAAAAAAAAGACTGAAAACTGACAGGATCAAGGTTCAGTGTCATTCAACAATCAATACACAAATACAGGACAAGGACAAGCTGTTTGGTCCCGGCGTTCATCTGATGAAAAGCCTAGGTTTATTCTGCTATTCTTTACCTTAATAGGATCTGTCATTGAGACTTAGCAGCTAGAATAAGACACTGTGTGAAGAGGATTCATGCTCCCCTCCTTTCACCCATGTTTTGGAGGGGCCACAAGGAGACAGTCGGCCCAGTTATGGGGACCACATCTTTGCAGAAAACAGGGGTGACAGGAGTACTGCCCCATGCCCAGGACAGTCCTGGGCCCCTTACAGATGTGACTACTTTACATCCTGTTTTCGAGTATCTGTGTTTGGGTCAAGCAACTGGTCAAACTCTATCCAGCCCCAAAGGACGAACCCATCTTCACATGTTGCTGAGATAAGGCACCTAGTGTCTAATAAAAGTGAATCCCAAGCCGGGCGTGGTGGCGCACGCTTGTAATCCCAGTACTTGGGAGGCTGAGACTGGAGGATCCGGGTTCACGGCCAGCCTCAGCTACTTAGTGAGGCCCTCCACAACTTAGTGAGACCCTGTTTCCAAATAAAGACTAAAAAATCGGGCTGGGGGTGTAGCTCGGAGGTAGAACGCCCCTGGGTTCAATCCCCGGAACCACAAAAAAAACAAAACAGTGAATCCCAATGATTGCCTTCTATGTCGACATCTCCCTGTGCTCAGCCATCCCAGGCTGGTGCAGGGAAGTTGCAGAAAGGCAGATTCAGCGCCATAGAAGGAAGAGCTTTCTAGCAACAGAGCCTACCTGCTAGGAAACCCTGGCCATGAGGAGTAGCCTCCCTGTCACTCATAGGGCTGGGTTGCCAGGTGACAAGGATCCTGGAGAAAGACAAGGTGGCCCTCTTGCTTGCTCAGGGTTGGGGATGGGTTAGGCCTTGGAGTCACCTCAGACTAAAGCTACCAAGATCCCTGAGATGATGTGGGATGGGGAAGGGACCATGGCAGGGGCCAGGTGCTCCCCTCCCTGACAGATGGGGGGTGGCAGCGCCTCCCGGGGGGGTCAGGCTGCAAGTCTCTCACCTCTCACTGGTGGGGTCGGAGCAGTTGAGCGGGTACTTGAGGTGGATGATGGTGCCATCGCGGTCCTGCAGGACGCCTTGCTGCTGTGTGTAGTACTCCACCAGCTCTGTCAGAGTGGCAAACTTCTCCCCGCCATACAGGTCGTAGAAATCCCCTGAGTTCTGGATCCGAATATGGGTCACCTGATCCCCCACCCTGCAGGGCACCAGGCAGTGAGGCCAGTGGGTGCGGGAGCAGAGGTACAGTGGGTGGGAGACAGGCTGAGAGTGCCAAGTGTGGAGCCCAGGAAGGCATGGGGGCAGACACAGACAGAGCTGGGGACAAGGACTCAGAGGAAGCATGGGGCCAGGAAGGACTGCTCAGGGACTGGATTGGCACAACAGAGCTGCCCAAACGCTGGAGGCCACCTACCTGACGGAGAGGGAGAAGTCACCCTGGTTCTTGCGACTGGGCCGAGCCAGGAAGCTCCCGTGCACGCCGCGGCCCTTGAGCAGGGTCTCTGCATCCAGCCCGCTGAGGTCTCTGTGAAACCACCTGGAAGGCCCGGACAGGCCATGAGGAGTGGTCCCTTGGGCCCCGGGGCACCTTGCTTCCTGCCTTCTGTGGGTCCCTGGCCCTTACCTCACCATCCTGGGGGCTCCGGGAAAGGAAGGGGGTACAGGGAATGAGGAGGTGCAGCCTGTCTGGGCAGGCAGAAAATTCTGGGGCTCAGGCTTGATCCCGGCTCTCAGCACTCAGGCCACCTCGCCACCCCACCGCAGCGGTCCTGGTTCTGGGGCTGCCACTTCACTGGCCCAGGGCAGCAAGGCGGGGACAGGAAGGGGCGCGGCCGACCCCTTGGGGGAACTCACTTGTACTTCTCCTTTCAGAGCAAAGCAAGGGAGGAGAAGCAGAAGAATGGCAGGGCGTGGGGGAGGGGCTGCCATCAAAGGCTCCAGAGCCTGGCACTGCACAAATGTGACGACTTGAGAAGTAAGGACACACGTGTGTGTCTCAGACCCCCCAGCAAAGACCATGCCTCAAACACATGAACCCCCATGTTCCTCCTCATCTCTCCTCTCCACCAGCTGCTCCTGCACAGCCTTCCTTGGCACAAGCTAGGAAGAATTATGATGGTGAGGCGGGCCAGGTGGCGCACACTTGTAATCCCAGTACTTGAGAGGCTGAGATAGAAGGATCACAGGTTCAAAGCCAGTCTCAGCAACTTAACAAGACCCTCAGCAACTTAGCGAGAGACGCTGTTTCAAAATATAAAATTTTAAAAAAGGGCTGGGGGGCTAGGCATGGTGGTAAATGCCTGTAATCCCAGTACTTGGGAGGCTGAGACAGAAGGCTCTCAGGTTGGAGGCCAGCCTCACCAATTTAGCAAGACTCTGTTTCAAAATAAAAAATAAAAGCCAGGGCCGGGCGTGGTGGTGCATGCTTGTAATCCCAGTACTTGGTAGGCTGAGACAAGAGGATTGCAGGTTGGAGGCCAGCCTCAGCAATTTAGTGAGGCCCTCTGCAACTTAGTGAGACCCTGTTTCAAAATAAAAAGAATAAAATAGGACTGGGGGTTTAGCTCGGAGGTAGAATGCCCCTGGGTTCCAACCCCAGCACACACAAAAATAAATAAATAAATATCTAGAGTTAAATTCCACAGCATTTCAGTGAAGAAAAATAGAGAAGAAAAAGTAATGAATAAAGAAAAAGTGGAAAAAAAATAAATAAGCCAGGTGTGGTGACCCACACCTGTAATCCCAGTATTTGGGAGGCTGAGACAGGAGGATCATAGGTTTGAGGACAGCCTCAGGAAGTAGTAAGACTCTCATCAACCTAGCAAGACCCTGATTCAAAATAAAATAGGGCTGGGAGTATAGCTCAGAGGTAGAATGCCCCTGGACTCAATCCCTAGTACCACAAGTAAACACATATAGACAGACATGAAATAAAATTAAAAAGGACTGGAGGTGTAGCTCAGAGGTAGAATGCCCCTCATTCAATCCTCAGTACCATAAATAAAAAAATAAATACATTGACTATAAAATGGCAATTTCTAGGAAACTTCTGGAGTGCTGTGAATGCTATTTCTCCATCTGGGTGGTATTTACATGGGTGTGTTTAAATGTGAATTTAGGCTGGGGGCATTACTCGATGATGGAGCACGTGCTTAGCATGCAGAAGGCCATTGTGTCCATCCATAGCATCAAAAGAAATACATTAATAAGTGTGAAGTTAATCAGGTTATATGCTTAATATTTATGCACATTATATTTGTTGTAGCTCAATAAAAATAAAAAACAAATACCAAAGTCTTAAAGTCCAACAAGGTGTAGCGATGTAGCTCAGTGGTAGACTGCTTATCTAGCATGCCTAAGGCATGAGGATGGAGAAGCCTAATTTCCCCGTGACATCTACATTATAACTTTTTTTACCTTTTTTTTCTTCTTTATTCCATAAACAGTACACTCTAACAACTACTTATATACATTATAACTTTTTTTTTTTTTTTGCGGTACCGGGGATTGAACCCAGGGGCGTTCTACCTCCCCGCTACACCCCTGGCCCTATTTTTTTATCCTTTATTTTGAAACTGGGTCTCGCAAAGTTGCGGAGGGCCTCACTAAGTAGCTGAGGCTGGCCGTGAATCCAGATCCTCCTGTCTCCGCCTCCCAAGTGCTGGGATAACAAGCGTGCGCCACCACGCCCAGCTTACATTATAACTTTTAAAAGCACTGAATATTGTTTTTTCCCCAAAAGGATTTTTACCCCTTCCTTCCTTTCTTTTTTTTTTTTTAATTTGGTATTGGGGATTGAACCCAGAGGCATTTTACCTCTGAACTATACCCCAGCCTATTTATTTATTTATTTATTTATTTATTTTTGTGGTACCGGGGATTGAACCCAGGGGCATTCTACCTCTGAGCTACACCCCCAGCCCTATTTTTTATTCTTTATTTTGAAACAGGGTCTCACTAAGTCACGGAGGGCCTCACTAAGTGGCTGAGGCTGGCTGCAAACCCGGGTTCTCTGGTCTCAGCCTCCCAAGTACTAGGATTACAAGCGTGTGCCACCACGCCCGGGGGAGTTCTACCTCCGTGCTACACCCCCGGCCCTATTTTTTATACTTTATTTTGAAACCGGGTCTCACAAAGTTGCGGAGGGCCTCACTAAGGAGAGAGAGAGAGAGAGAGAGAGAGAGAGAGGGAGCGCGCGCGCGAGATGAGGCTGGCAGCGAACCGGAATCCTCCGGTCTCCTCCTCCCAAAGTACTGGGATTACAAGTGTGCGCCACCACGCCTGGCTGACAAGCTCTGGTTTTCTTCTCTCACTAACACCCTTGGGAATTGGCTTGGTCAGTTGATCATAGGGTCCAACTTTGACTCCGCCTTCAGTTTGGACAATTATCCCCTGAAAAACCTGGAACTCCATGGACTCTGTCCATGCCAAGGAGCAAGAAGAACCTGAGCAAAGCTGGCTCTGCCACAGCGGCACCACCGGCGTCCTGGCTTGCCTTCTCTCCAGATGTTCAGAGCCCAGCACTGTGCCTGAGGTACTGGAAGTATCCAGTGAACCAACTTGTCAATACATGCTCATAGATATGGTCCCACACACATACCTTGCTTGTCCTCCACAGATGCATGCACACACATAGACACACACACGTACACAAGCACACCACTTACACACGACAGTCCCACCGCATGCACTTCATTCTACATGTGCATCCACACACCTGTTTGGGACACATATCCAACACAGGAACATGATCCTGACCTCACATGGAGTTTCAAGCTTGGCACCAAATACCTGCTGCACCCTGGACCCACGACAAGTCCTTCTGGGGTTAAATGCACTTGGTGGGAAAGAACTAACTAGGCACCCCAAACCCCTGAGCCATGGAAGCAGCAGGACTTTTTCTGAAGGGTATCAAGCCAGAAGACTGACAAACACTCAGATAAAATGTATAATCCCAGTCAGGCGTGGTGGCACATGTCTATAAGGCTAGGAAGGAGGATCGCAGGTTCAAGGCCAGCCTCAATAATTTAGCAAGACCTTCATTCAGCAGCTTTGTGAGACCCTGTTTCAAAATAAAAAATAAAAAGGGCTGGGGGTGTAGATCAGAGGTAGAATGCCCCTGGGTTCAATCCCCAGTATCACCAAAAAATAAAAAAAGAAAAGAAAAAGCTAATCTGCTACCTGGGAGACTGAGACAAGAGGATGGCTTGAGTCCAGGAGTTCGAGACCAGCCTGGCCAACATTTGAGACCCTGTCTCAAATAATAACAATAGTGATGATTGGTAGGGTGTCAGTGTCTCCTGGAAGGAAAGTGTTCTGGGCCAGGGTATAGACAGCCTGTCAGAGTCTCCCACAATTGCTCTCTGCATCTTAGGGTATTGAATCTGCGTGTTCAAGCAAATGTGGATTGAAAATATTAGAAAAAAATTGTGTTTGAGCCAGGTGTGGTCGCACATACCTGTAATTCTACTATGTGAGAGGCTGAGACAGGAGGATCACAGGTTTGAGGCCAGCTTCAGCAATTTAGCGAGGTCCCTCACCAATTTAGTGAGACCTTGTTTCAAAATAAAAAATAAAATAGGCCAAGGGGTGTAACTGGGAGGTAGAACGCCCAGGTTCAATTCCCAGTACCGAAAAAAAAAAATTTTGTCTGTACTGAATTTGTATAGACTTTTTGTTGTTGTTCTCGGGGTTGAACCCAGGGTGCTCTACACCCCAAAGCCCTTTTTATTTTATTTTGAGACAGGGTCTCACTACGTTGCTCAGGCTGGCCTTGAACTTGCCTCCTACCTCAGTCCCCTGCATAGCTGGGATTACAGGTGTGTGCCACTTCACCTGGGGTAGACATTTTTTAATTATTATTCTCTCAAAAATACACAGTAATGCCGGGCACAAGGTCACAGACCTGTAATCCCAGTACTTGGGAGGCTGAGACAGGAGGTTTGAAGCCAGTCTCAGCAACTTTGAGAGAACCTCAGCAATTTAGCGAGATCCTGTTTTGTTTTATTTTATTTTATTTTTCATTTATTGGTTCTGGATTTAAACCCAGAGAACATTCTACTTCTGGGTTACACCTCAGCCCTTTTTTCATTATTATTTTTTTTAATTTTATTTATTTTTTTGGTACTGAGGATTGAACTCAGGGGCATTCTATATCTGAGCTATATCCCCAGCCCTATTTTTTATTCTTTATTTTTGAAACAGGGTCTCACTAAGTTGTGGAGGGCCTAAGTAGCTGACTCTGGCCGCAAACCAGGATCCTCTGGTCTCAGTCTCCCAAGTACTGGGATTACAAGCGTGCGCCACCATGCCTGGCTCATTTTTTTTATTTTGAAACAGGGTCTAGCCAAATTGCTAAGGCTAGTTTTGAACCTGTGACCCTCTTGTCTCAGCCTCCCAAGTAGTGGGACTACAGTCTGCGCCACCACGCCCAGTGAGACCCTGTTTTAAAACAAAAAAAAGCTGGGCGTGGTGGCACACACTTGTAATCCAATACGTGGGAGGCTGAGACAGGAGGATTGCAGGTTGGAGGACAGCCTCAGCAAGTAGTGAGACTCATTACTTGAAGAGACCCTGTTTCAAAATAAAAATAAAATGGGGCTGGGTGTAGCTCAGAGGTAGAATGCCCTTGAGTTCAATCCCCAGTGCCACAAAAAAATTAAAATAAATAAACAAAAAGGGCTGGAGGTGTAACTTGGAGGTAGAATGCCACTGGGTTCAATCCCCAGTATAAAAAATACACACACACACACACACACACACACACACAGAATAACAACTATTTACATCACATTTACATTAGATTAAGTATTATAAATATTCTTTTTTTTTTGCAGTACCGGGGATTGAACGCAGGGGTGTTCTACCTCCGCGCTACGCCCCCGGCCCTATTTTTTATACTTTATTTTGAAACCGGGTCTCATGAAGTTGCAGAGGGCCTCACTAAGGAGAGGAAGAGAAAGAGAGA
This sequence comes from Glis glis, assembly GCA_004027185.1. NCBI lineage: Eukaryota > Metazoa > Chordata > Mammalia > Rodentia > Gliridae > Glis > Glis glis. Next base: position 523 of record PVJS01030736.1, on the reverse strand, counting down.
GAGACAGGGAGAGAGAGAGTGAAAGAGCTGAGGCTGGCCGCGAACCCTGATCCTCCGGTCTCCGCCTCCCAAAGTACTGGGATTACAAGCGTGTGCCACCACACCCGGCTTAAGTATTATAAATATTCTAAAGATTATTTAAAATACATAGGAGGATGCACAAAGGTTCTATGCAAATACTACACCATTTTATTTTCTTTTTGTTTTGTTTTGTTTGTAGTACTAGGGAATTGAACCCAGGGCCTCACACACTGAGCTACCTCCCCAGCCCTTTTAATATTTTATTTTGAGAGTGGGTCTTATTTTGTTGCCCAGGCTTGCCTGGAACTTGTGATCCTTCTGCCTCACCCTCCTGAGTAGCTGGGATGACAGGTGTGTACCCGATTAACACTATATCATTTTATACAAGGAACTAAAGCATAAACAGATTTTGACATTTGCCTGTGGTCCTGGAACCACCTCCCCAGGGGAAATGAGGGGCCACTCTATTAATTCTTTTTTTTTTTTTTTTTGCTGTACCGGG
>PVJS01030735.1:8965-23984 GCA_004027185.1 Glis glis | reverse complement strand
AAAGAAGGGAATTAATGGAATTACTATCATAAATAATATGTACATGTGAAAATATACCAACATCATTCTTGGTACTTCATATGGGTGGGGGGAGGCGGGGGGCACTAAGAGCTGTGTGCATATATGTTAACATCAAATAGATATTCATTGCAATGTAAGACTCCAATGCACCAATAAAAGCACGTTAAAAAAAAGAAATGGACATGAACACATGAACACATGTAAAATGTAGGTTCTGTACGCTTTCAAAATGAGATATGCAAGTTGTAGAACAATATTTTTTCAAAATATAATCTGTTAAAAAATATCGTGAGGCACAGAAACCAGTCAGACTGAATCACATGAAAGAATTAGATGTGGTTACTAATGCTTAGGAAGAGCAAGGGGAAATCTTCACTCTTTATGTTGTACATTTTATTGTTCATTATTTAAAATAACAAATATTTTATATAGCTTTTGTATATTCATATTGTGAATTCAAAAATTAATAAACTTTAATATTAAAAATTCAATTTGGAGGAAAAAATTCAATTTGGAGAAAAAAAAACTGACTTGTCAGTTTGTAGGTTTGTTTAGTGGGTGAGTTGGAAAGAAAGGATGATGTCTCATTTCTCATTTATGGCTCTGAAATATTTTTTTAGAGGAAAAATAATGACCTAGATGTTTCTTCTCTTTCTTCAATTTAACCCTTTTCAGCTTTATTTGTTAGTAAGCCTATCATTAAATATTTAGTATTCCTAAGTCTGGAAAGTCTAATGGTGTTGGAGGAATATAAAGGGTTTTGAAAGTCAGGGAAATGTTTAGGCTACACATGAGGTGTGTTAAAACAGTTATTAACAACTCATTATTTCTTTCCCAAGACCTCAGATGTTGCAAAGCAAAACAAACATGTTCTGTTCAGAGGAAAGTCTGCTTTTTGTGACATCTGAGTTTGTATTTCCTAGGTTAAATAAAATTGGGTGGCACAATAAGGGCATACTATCTCTAAGACAGAATCTCTCTAAGCCCCCATTGGCTAAATTTGTAACATCTTAGAGTCCTCAAATCCTTCCACTCATAAAGAAGGTCAGTTTCTTGAGATTTTTCAGACAAACTTGCACATTCCATGCAAACTGTGGGTATGTCTCCATCTCACTATGAGAAATGGCTGTCCTGGTTGGTCCTAGCCTGGGGGCTATAACAACCATGCCAGCTAGATTTCAGAATTGCCACTGACCAAGTTACTCTTATGTGCCTTCCATATTCCCTTTTTTTAATCAGTATGAGATTGTGCAGTTCTGCTGCACCTGTAACCACCGTTGTGTACTGAGTTTATGGGATCAGGGCCTCCTTTATACTTGGCACTATTCTAAGTGATAAGAGTCTTGAATCTGAGCTGATGCTTTATAGGAAGGAGATTTTAGGGCTTGCAATAGGGTGAATCTATTTTTTATGTTGAAGGAAAATGAATATTTGGAGATGAGACGGTAGACCCTGGTAGTGAGTTTTATGGTAAGAGGTTGGCTGGGGCTGTTGTCTGGCTCCTTCTATAACTGTATTCTCAACCAACATCTGATTAACTCTATGAGTGACCCCGAGGCAGAACTACCCAACTGAGATGCTCTTGAACTTTTCACCAATAGAAACCATGTAAGATAATAAATAGATATTGTTTTAGAGAAAGCCGGGCGTGGTGGCGCATGCTTGTAATTCCAGTACTTTGGGAGGCGGAGACCGGAGGATCCCGGTTCGCGGCCAGCCTCAGCTCGCGCATGCGCATGCTCTCCCTCTCTCTCTCTCCGTCTCTCTCTCTCTCTCTCTCTCCCTGTCTCTCTCTCTCTCTCTCTACTTAGTGAGGCCCTCCGCAACTTCGTGAGACCCGGTATCAAAATAAAGTATAAAAAATAGGGCCGGGGGTGTAGCGTGGAGGTAGAACGCCCCTGCGTTCAATCCCCGGTACCGCAAAAAAAAAAAAAAAAGATATTGTTTTAGAGAGTCGACAGACCTTTCTCAGTAAACAGAACCTATGATCTCTTTTGTAAATACTCACCTCTGCGGTTTTAGCATGAATGTAGCCTTAATAGACAACAGCCAAATCAGTGAGCATGGGTATGCTGCAGTAAGAAACTATTCACAGATACTGAAATTTGAATTTTACATAAATTTTCCTCATCAGGAAATATTATACTTATTTTGATTTTTTTCAACCACCTGAAAATTGAAGTGCCATTCTCAGTTTACAAGCTACACAAAAGCAGGTGTCAAAGTAGATTTGGCATGTAGTAAACAGGGATAGTTCACTGATTCCTGTTTTCAGTCATTAAAGTTTGGGATGATTTGTTATATACTAATAGAGAACAACTACCATCAAATATCCTAAATAACTACTGTAACTCTTTTTATAATGAGTAAACCAATGTTTCTTGACATTTTTGCCACCCATAAGGGAGAATTCAAAGAAGGAACTGAAAATGTTTTGACATTGAAATGAACGATTGTACAGTGATCTAAGTAAGTTGCTGAGTTTACTAATTTGATGTAAATTTATTTGTGTGGATATGGAAATTTTCACTATTAATGTGATCACTCTTGATATACAGGTCAATTTTAAAATATCCTTGGTGGCTTCAATTCCCATCACCTATATTTTGGCATAACATTATAAGTAATGCTGGGTCATAATTCCAAAAGAAAATAAGACAACAGTGGAAATGGAAAACAACCTATTAAATAATTCAAAAATCAGTTAATAATTAATTATTCTTCATTGAAGTACAGAATTAGAATGAGAATTAGTAAATATGTTTCTACGTACCTTTTTGACACTAAGTACATGGCCTTGAGAAAAATCAACAAATGCTCTTGGTGCATATTCTCATTAGTGAGACATACATGTTGGCCAAAACTTCCCATGATCACCTTCATCAGTCTTGGATAGTTTCTTTCTAGCATAGGAGCTCCATCTTAATTTTTATGAGGAATTTGATTGCAGTATGTAGTTTCATGATATGCTTATTAAACTTTCAAAAATGAAGAACTTTATTGCAATTTTTTTAGAAATTCTATGGCACTATAATAAATTCAACAGTGTAAATTTCTCTCTGAGTGCCTTATATCTACCTCTTCTCTCTCTACACACATGTGTATATAGATATACACTATGCATATATGTATATCACAATATACAAATATTGTATTTTTAAACTACAAATGTAAGAGATGCTCATGGTAACAATACAATCAATACACAATTAAGTAAAGATTTATATTATGACTTCAAACATTCTCCCTTTTCAATTCCCATCTTCATCTCACCAAGGAAATTAGTCTTGATTTGTATATTCCCAGATCTTTTCTGTGTTCATAGGCTTATTAAGGTGTGTTTCTTCCTTCCTTCTTTCTCTTCTTTGTCTTTTCTCTCTCCCTTTCCTTCTCTTTCTTCTATTGTTCATTCCTTTCTTTACTTACACATTTCTGTTACCATAATGGACACTAGCATTTTACTAATTTCAAGTTATAAACTGTTAGCAATGTGCAAAACCAATTTAATGGTTATTACCACCACTAAAAATTTTGCCTTAAAAACTATTTAAAACAAACTAGCAACAAGAATGGGAATGAGTAGAAAGTATTAGAGTGTACCAACAACAATAAATTGTAAGGGTATTTTATTTCATCAAAATTTTATTTAGTATATATATATATTTAAATATGTGTATGTATCTGAGAGTAGAAGTATGTGCTTGATATAAATGTGCGTGTGAATGTGTAACTGGTGTGGATCATTCCATAAGATGAATTTTTCACAGTGTGCAATGATAGAAAAAATAGTTGAAATATTTCCTTATTTTTTTTCTTTCCTCATTTGCACAAATTGAAATCAAGTTGTTTAGTATGTCAAACATTCATTGTTTACCATTCATAGAGCACAAATAAATGAGCTATACTGAGCCCAGCAGTAAAGTTGCTTCCCGCACAGTGGTGTATCATATTAATTAAATGATTTATAAAGTGGCTTTCATCTCTAAAATGCAAACGCTTCTAGCCTGTGCTACATATTTGTCTTGGGGGTATTATTAGTCTTGATGTGTATTATTCTAAGGCTAACATATAGGAAAGAGGATGGGGCAGAAAGAAATAATCAAGGAAAAAATCATATAATTAATATATTAGTAATGTGACCTTTAACTTCACTTTGCTATTTTCAGTGTCTGGTACCCATCGTTTTATAGCCTTTGCTCTAATAGGAATTCAGAATTCAAACAGCATAACCTGCAACACTTTAAGAAACCCAGTAATAAGCTGTGATAAAGATGGAATAAAGGACTTTTCAGGAGTATACTTGGTGTGTATGAAAAGCTCTCAATCCATTTATTTATCTGACTCTATCTCCCATCATATATATTAAAAACAATGCTATTAACCCCATCAGTAACAATGTAAAAACACACTTGGGATTGGCTACAATAATATTTTTTGTCCTCTTTAAATCACCAAATGGGTAGTAGGGACAAAACTTTTTAAAAAATGTTTTCCCTATACAAAGCTAAAACCATTCATAAAATTTAGAGTTTTTACAAGATATTTTTGAAAATCTGAACAAATGCATGGAAACAAATTGGCAGTGTCTGTGGTCTTAATGTGAGACGAATGTTAAATTTTTACCTGTAGAGTGGTGATAGGGAGAGAAGAGAAATGACTGATTTCTATATTTCAGGGACTCAACATTCTTGGAATATAGGAAAGGAGTATCCATCTCTAGGGATCATGTTTCAGATGAAATGTGTCTAGAACAGCATGCAAAGTTTGGAAAAGGAAGTTACCAGTAATAGTGTAATGGAAAACGAAAGACCGCCTGCCAGCTGCACTGGTTTCAGAACCTGGCTTAGTGAGTGATGAAAAGGAGCTCCCCAGTTGCACTGTGAAAAAATAATAAGAAAGTAACATTAAGACAGACATGCAAATTAGAACCATCCCCAAAGCCCAGGATATGAATACAACTAGGCCAAAGGTAATAGAAATGCCATTCGTTCATCCTCTTTCTTCTCTCAAGTCTGGGCATAGATATAATGTTTCAATGAGTTTTCCTCCTTCTCTTTTGAAAACCCTTTCCTACATCCTTTTCTTTCACTTCATGTGCCTTTGCCAAACTTTATTTGCTTATTTGATTACTCTTGGTCTCCTTTGCTAGAATAAAATGAAGAGAGGAACTTGATCTGTCTAGTTTACTACACTGTCATCAACATCTGGACCAGTCTTGGCACACAACAGATGCCTAATAAATATTTTAAAAGTGAAAGTCACTCATCCTTCTAATTCCAAAATCAGAAACAGTGAATTGAGAGTTCTCACCTTCCCTTTCCTCATTTTCTGTATCAAATCCATCACTGATCGCTCTACTGAACACTGTCTCACAGTTGGCTTCCTCTCTGTCCCTCCCTTTACTCTCTTGGTTCTACCTCATCTGCAGCAACAGGATTCTGCTGCTAATTTGCAGTAGCAATTTCACAGTCAACATGGTAATATTTAAATGTGAAAACACTGGTGTGTTGTTGCATCAGTACTGACCCTCTGTTCTAGGAGTCTTAGCTTCCTGCTTTCCTCTCTCTTTTCCTTGGTGCCTTCTCTGCCACACAAGGAAGCAAAAGTGAACTGCATGCAATTACATCATGATTAATTACATGCACGTAAATTTACCACTCTTTTTTAAGCAAAGGTACTTTTTTTCTCAGATTTAAAAACTTCTGAGGTGACTATTCCATTTTACATAGGCTCATGTATTTGGTGTTTTCCAGAATAAATTCACACGGCCGGCCTTCCTTCCTTCCTTCCTTCCTTCCTTCCTTTTCCTTCCTTTATCCTTTCTTCCTCAATATATGTCATTCTTTTGTAACCTGAGCTTCTGATCATGATCATTTGTTTAGACATATATATTTAAGTATATTTCAATTATTCATAATTATTTTTGTTTTTGTTAAATTTTCGAAAACGTGACATATAAAACTGTATGTATTTACCACTTATAATACAATGTTTTAAAGTATATATATATATATATATGTATATATTGTGGAATAATTAATTCTAGCCAATTAAAATATACATTACCTCACAGAGTTATCTTTTGTTATAACACTTTATACCCACTAAGAATTTTTAAGAATACAATATTTTGTTAACTGTAGTCACTGTGTTATACAATAAATCTCTTGAACTACCGAGTTACTTTTTTAAAGTCCTAAAACAAGTGAATAATTTAGTAGTGAAAAACAGGTTCTGATTTGTTACATTTTGATATAGAAACATAAGTATTGAAAAAATTGGGTGATTGGAAAGTTATCAAATGTGAACAAAATATGTTCTTAGAAAATATTCCTGAAGAATGAGGTGGAACAAGCAATGGGAAGAGAGGTGCGAATTGAAGTTTTTAAAATCTATTTGTACATACATACATATACACATATATGTGTATATATCCAGAAAGATTGATATACAACCTTAACTCATATCTTCCTTATGTGTGTCTGTATATGTATGTTCTCTCTGTGTGTGTGTGTGTGTGTGTGTGTGTGTGTGTGTGTGTGGTGTAGTGGCCTAATCCAAATGTCCCTGGCATCATACCTACTGTGTCAAGAAGGGCTCACCAAAATGTCCTATCTCCATCTTTTCTCAAGCAGGCAATCTGAGAGTAGCTTCCAATTTACTTCTATTTCTGCAAATGTCACCTATCTGAAACTGTCTCCTACTACAAGAAATACAGCTAAAATGAAAGTCTGAAATGTTTTTCTATTCAAAAACTTTCAGTAGCACTGTACTAGCTAATAGATAATGCAGAAATATTTAGCATATATGCCAGAGTCTACCATCACTGAGCTTACATTTTCCTCTCTAGCTTTGTGTCCTAATGTTTCCCTAGTCAGAGAGTCTATCCACAAAAGAAGTTCCCTCTGTTTTCTGAATTGACCATGCTATTTTATGCTTTCAAACTTGTAATGTAGTCAGCTGTTAGTGGATGCAGAAAGTTGAACAATAAAAAATTCAAGCTTCTGCAGAAAATGGGTTTGTTTAATGTGTAACATAAGGGCATCTATGTTTCCTTGCATTTGGGGATCTGTTTTCAGCTCACTATCTGGAAATTATTATTTGTATCCTATAAGCCAGGAATAATAGGTCTCTCCCAACTGCATAAAGCATAAAACAGACCAGAAAGGGAACTAGCTAGCAGACAATGTTCAAAAGAGACATACAGCTACAGGTCCATGTAAAAAGACAGAAAACATTTTTAGGATAACGAATAACAGGTGGCAGCATTTAACAGAATGCATTTGAGAAAAACAACATGTATTTAAGTGCATTAGAAGATGTTTCTGTATTAAATTCAAATATTTAATGGTAACCTACAAAAACAATTTTTAAAAATCAGGGATAAAGTTTCTAATATGAGAAATTGGCCAATCCAGCAAAGTTGATTGGATAGAGAAAGGACAGAGACTCAAGCAATTGGAGAAGCAGCATGGAAATAATGTGGGATGAGAAATTACTAGATGAGAAGACAGAAGTTCTTAAAGTTGAACGTGACCATCAGTCTTTATGACTGCTGGTAGAGAAAAATATAAAGGCCACTGAATACTATTTACAGTTGTTAAATTTAACTGAGTTTTAGAAACCTGTCTTCTAAACATAGATAGTTGTTATTTTGGGGTAAGGGGATATTCTTTTTCCACTAGTTTTTCTTTGTTGTTAGTCTTTGTAAATTCTTAGCTAAAGATTTAACTCCCCATCCATCCAGATACTGTTCCACTAATCATTCTAGTACTCTGATTCACAAACATGGATGTGAAAATCCCCCTTACAAAATGTGTTAGTGATGTTTATTCTTATCTATTTATGCTACTTGGCACTTCTACGTGTGTTATTTACTAGAAATACTCCTTTGTTCTTTATGTAGTGAATTTTTTTTAAACCATATCAAGCAGCATTTCCTCTTCTGTGAAGTTTTGTGTGACCACCACCCTCAAAGCTCTTTTCCAGTGTATGCTACAACTATGATTTGTCCACATTCAGATTATAGTACTTAATTCATAGCGATGCTATCTTGTGTTATATGTAATTCCTTTCACTGAATAGTGCACATTGAAGTTAGGATGATGCAGTCATTTTATAATCTTCATCTCCAAGGGCAGCAATTTACTCACAGTAAGCACACAAAGTGTGGATATACAATAAATTTATGGAAGGAAGAAAGGGAGGAAAGAAAAACAGAACAGGAGAAGGCAGAAGAAAATGGACAAAAAAGATGAGTGGAGACAGATAAAAGAGGACTAAGTGTTTCACATCATACACCACCTCAAAAGGCTTTCTGTCGGAACTGGGCACGGTGTAGGACACCTGTAACTCCACTATTTGGGAGACTGAGACAGGAGGACTGCAGGTTTCAGGGCAGCAATTCCATGACCCTCAGAAATTCAGAGACACTGTTTAAAAAAACTGGGGAGAAACCAGCTGTGGAGCTTGGAGGGAGAATATGGAAATCTGATAATTTCTGATTCAAGCCAACATGTCTTCCCAATCAAACAAGATACAAAATATTATCTTCTTGTGTCATTTTGTTTTATTAGTTCATAACTTCAGTGATCTATACACATTAAGTACTCACTCAGAAACATCAAATAAGTAGCTTTTCAAGCTTTAATACATAGTGTATTATGTCCAATGCCTTTTCAAACACTTTATTGCTAATAGTAATAGCATGTAATAAATATTCATTTCTTTTTATATCCTACATACTTTACAAAAAGTAGATAATACATCCATAGATGCTTTTTATGGTTTCTCTTCCAGTATTACTTGACTTGAAAATTGCTTTTCATTTTATTTCCCCAAGTGACCATGAAAGTCCAAAGGACAAGCTGGGCGTGGTGGCGCACACTTGTAATCCCAGTACTTTGGGAGGTGGAGACTGGAGGATCCGGGTTCGCGGCCAGCCTCAGCTCTCTCTCTCTCTCTCTCTCTCTCTCCCTGTCTCTCTACTTAGTGAGACCTTCCGCAACTTCGTGAGACCCGGTTTCAAAATAAAGTATAAAAATAGGGCCGGGGGTGTTGCGGGGAGGTAGAATGCCCCTGGGTTCAATCCCCAGTACCGCAAAAAAAAAAAAAAAAAAAGTCCAAAGGACAAATGCCTGTAGTCAGGAACATGTAAGATGTACTTGGGAAAAAAGTGCATAGTCGCTTGTGGGTGGATCCTCACAGAGACTTGGAGATAACTTCAAAAGGTTATTTAGGAACTAGATCCTGAAGAGCCCTGAATGACGCTCTAGATTTTATGTAGCACCTTATGAAAGTTGGTGAATATGTGAAATTCATTGTGGAACAGTGAAGTAACTAAGTTAATACTATGGTTTGAACACATTAAACTAGGGTCAATGTTCAAGGATGAGACTGAATATATAAAGACCAATAAAATGATTATTAAGTATTTTATATCACAACAAGCACCTGAAAGGTAGCGGTAACAAAGGAAGTAGAATGGTGGGTTTAGATATGAAAGATATTAGAAATAATGTATCAGCAGTATTTAATCTGGGTGACCGAGCCTGGCTGTGCTCAGAAAGCAGAAATCATAAGGAGTGAGTTTGGACTGGTAAATGATGACTTTTGCTCTGAAGGTTTCAGCTTGTCGTGAAAGAAGAGCACATGGATAAAGGTTTTCCACATAATAGCTATGAATATAAACCTCGAGGCAGAGTAGGACTCCTAATATAAATTTCTGTGCCAATATATTAATGTTAATGGGATCATTGTAGAAATTATGAGAAGCAATAATATTGACCAAAATGAGTACATAAGAATAGAAGAGAACAAGAAAGGACTGTAGAGAGGAGAATGGAAAAGAGGAGAGAACATCTACTTTTAGAGAACGGGGAAGAAAATGAAGAGCTGGGGAAACAGGGATCAGGGATATAAGAAACAAACCTAGAGAGCACAACATAAAAGTTGAAGGGTGTTATGGACTGAACTGGGCCCCCCAAATTTATATGTTGAAGCCCTAATCTCCAGTGTGACAGTATTTGGAGATAGGGCCTTACTGAAGTAATAAGGTTACATGAGGTCATAAGGGCATGTCCCTAATACAATAGGATTGGTGTCCTCATAAGAAGAGGCAGTGACACCACAGAAAAAATGCCGTGTGAGGACAGAGCAAGAAGAGGGCCATCTGCAAGCCAAAGAGGGAGGCCTCAGGGGAAACCAAATTTGCCAACGTCTTGATCCTGGATTTCCATCCTCCAGAACTATGAGAAAATAAATTTCTGTTGTGTAAGCCACCCAGCCATGGGATTTTCTGTGACAGTCCTACAAAACCAATACACTGGGAATAGATATATAGAATAAAAATGCTACAGAGAAGTAAAGGAAGGTCTGAAGATGGTAAAAAAACATAGACTGTGAAGGGAAATAATTTTACAGCAGTTCAGCAACTAACTGGGAAATATTCATAATACTCACAAGTAATGAAGTTGTGATTACTAGTAATAGAATTTGATAAATGTTGGCATTATTGAAGTTTTTTTTTTTTTTTGCGGTACCGGGGATTGAACGCAGGAGCGTTCTACCTCCACGCTATGCCCCCGGCCCTATGTTTTATACTGTATTTTGAAACCGGGTCTCACGAAGTTGAAGAGGGCCTCACTAAGAGGAGAGAGAGAGAGAGAGAGAAAGAGAGAGAGACAGACAGACAGACAGACAACGAGAGAGCTGAGACTGGCTGCGAACCCGGATCCTCCGGTCTCCGCCTCCCAAAGTACTGGGATTACAAGCATGCGCCACCACACCCGGCGGCATTATTGAAGTTTAAAACTGGTTCTTACAAGAATATAAAGAACAAACATTGCACAAATTTATGTTCTTGTTATTTTCAAATGTCATCTCATTAAATCTAAAAATCCTTACTTAACAAAATGTATTGGCAATAATCCATTTTTCTAAATAAAATTGTTTTTAATGTGCTCTAAAAATGAATATAAAATATTGTTCAGTTTAAAAAATCCAAATTAAAAATAATATTTTGGAGCTGGGAGTGGTGACAATGCCTGTTTCCCAGAACTTAGGAGGCTGAGGAGGATCACAGGCCTGAGGCCAGCCTCAGCAACTTAGCAAGGCCCTCAGTAACTTAGTGAGACTCTGTTTCAAAAAAAAGAAATTCATGTCTAGGGGTATAGCTCAGAGGTAGAATGCCCCTGAGTTCAATCCCCTGTACAATATAATATGTATATACATTTTTTCAGGGGGGAATGGAAATGAATACAATTTTATCTCATTTCCAAAATCATAAAAGTGAAGATCATTTTAGTATTGAAAACAGCATGTAGAATTTTGTAACTGTTATTAAGTTTGCTATTTTGCCACTACAATAGTATTTAAAACATAAATTTTAAATAAATGGCATAATTCTTTCTACTTAATTTTAAATTTACATTGTAAACTTTAAGCTATATTTTGCCTCTCCATTTTGATAAATTTACTAAATACAAATTTTATAAAACTATTGTCATAAAAATTGTGAAAGAGTTTGAAATGGATCAGAACAGTATTGGCTGCTTTCAATGGAAACCTTTAAGTGGACTGAAAGCACACTCTTCCTGTTCATCCAGTTCCAAAGGCATTTGTGCCATTGTTTTCTTTTAACCATAATCCAGCTCTGTATGTTGGAAATGACTGATAGCAATGGAAAAGATTCTTGTCTAGAGACATGAAAAACAATTCTGCCCAGTGGAATGCAATAAACTTTCCCCCATTCCCAAGGGAAAATAGCCAGTTTTGCATCTATTTGTAAATTAATTTCAGCATTCCTGATTGACCTAGTTAAATGTAGTGCTTTGAATTGTAAAATTTCACTGGGTCCCTTATGAACTGTGTATTAGTCAGCTTTTTGATACTGTAACCAAATACCTGGGAAAAACAACTTAAAGGAGAAAAGGTTTACTTTGGCTTGTGGTTTTAAAGGTTTCAGTCCCTGGTAGGTTGGCTTCATTGCTTTTATGTCTGTACTGAGACAGGAACATCATGGCGGCAGAAAGCTGTGGCAGAGGAAAGCTGTTCATATTGGCAGCCAGAAATCAGAGAAAGAAAGCAAGGAAGGTACTGGGGACAAGATATACCCTTTCAGGGCATGCCCCCATTGACCCATTTCCTCCAGGTAGGCTGTACCTCTGAGTTTCCACCACCTCCCAATAAGACCATCAAATTATGATCAATTAAAGGATTAATGTCCTCTGATCCAATCAATTCCCCAAAGTCTACTTCTGAAATTGCTGTGCTGGAGACCAATTCTTTAACTAAAGGACATTCTAAATCTGAACCATAACATCTTATAAAATAATAAGTTAAATAATGCCATTGCATTTGTATGAAATAGTCTATATTTGTATGAGAATCATTATTTTACCATTTGCAAATTATCTCTTAATAATGTTAGGAATTTTCTATGACTTCAGATAAGAGTGATATACTAAAATTGAAGCTAAACATGCAATGACCATAAATGTTCATATGTTACATGGACAAGTTTCATTGTGAAGGACTTTGAAATGGACCAGAAAAGTACTGGCTGCTTTCAATAGAAACATTTAAGTGGTAATAAATACAAACAAATTATATGAATGTATCACCCCCACCCCTCCATGATGTCCATGTCATAAACCCTTCAACCTGTGAATATGTCACCTCTCAGGGTACCTTGCAGATTGATTATGATTATGGTGTTGAGGTGGGATGATTATCCTCGGTTATCCTTGTAAGCCCAATGCAAGAAAAGCAAAAGGTCACCCTTCAGTCCTTCCTCCTCTGCATAGAAATAATTCATGCAGAAAGCACAAATTGTGGGAAATATAAGAAGTTTACTTAGGAGGTGGGGGCACAGTAATAAAGGGCTGTGATAAAGACAGTTGCATTCCAGAAAAAAGGCTGGGTTATGAGAGACAGTCCAGGAAGGGCTGCTTCCCCGGGGTGAGAAATGGAATTATTAAAATAACACATCAATATGTAAACACATTGCATGAATACAACTTTGGAAAATGTCCATAAATGACATACAAAATATTATTTACTAAGGGTTATAGAATTTAGTGCCTAGTCTTTACATATTTTAATTATTAAAATGTGTAAGTACTTTTGATGGTTAGTTTTATGTGTTGACTGGGTTAATAGCCATAGTACCCAGTTATGCAATCAGATACTAACCAGGGTATTCCTGGAAAGGTATTTGTAGTTGTAGTTAACATCTACAATTAGTTGATTTTAAGTAAAAGAGATTATTCTTAATAATATGGACAGAGCTTCATTCAATCAGTTTAAAGTCTTAAGAGCAAAAGCTGAGGTTTCCTGGAGAAGTCTGCCTTGAGACTGCAGCATTGTTCCTTTCTGCCTGAGTGGTTTAGGCTGATGCCTACCCTTAGAGAGTTCAGACTCACCATCAATCATGATGCTAAAATAGAGATAATCATACCAGCTCTTGAGAGTCCTCATCCGTCCTTGCCATCCACCCCTCACTGAAATGTGTCAAAAAATTTCAATTATGAAATCATATGCTCTCAGAGAATGTTGAATGAACAGAATGTCAAGTAAGTCAGTACTTGCTAGAATGCATTACTCGTATTATATATCTTGCTTGATTTTTCTTCTTTTACTCTCTAGTTTCATAAAAGATAATCAGTTTCTACTTGATACTTGAAAAAACATCTGATACAAGCCTGACATTGATTTATGAGTTGAGATGACTAGCAATATATTTTTAACTAATAAAATGTATTTCTGTGTACCTAAGACATAAATTGTTCAATATTTTTATCATTTCTAGAAACTTATCTAAAGGAAACAACTTACATATGTGTAAATATTTATCTATAAAACTGTTTGTCAAAATATTATGTATTCATGTTTTAATGTCTAGCATTAGTGGGTGGGTTAAACAAGTGATAATAAAGCTGTCTGATGGGATATTTTGCAGGGAACAAAACCAGTTTTTATAGTAAAATGTCTAATAATATAGATATATATTTATAACATAGTGCTAAGGAATAAAATAGATTATAGAATTAAGCATATGTATTTACCAACGTACCACAAATGTAACACATTTTAAGTTAATATAATTTAAAAATAATAGTGAAAGAATCAACTCTAAAATGTTAATCTTTTATATATCTGAATGGTGGCGTAATTACAGATATTCTATTATCTGTAGAATATTTTTTACTATTATCTGTAGAATTTTTTTTACTATTATTTTACTATTATCTGTAGAATATGTTTTTTTTACTATTATCAAGACTTTTAAATAAAAAAGTAAAGATTTTAAACTAAAATAATTCATCAACATGTGATAATGAGTTAACACTATTTTGAGGCATGAATTTTTACGTTTCCTAATTATTTCCAGAAAGATTAGACTTTAAGAATCCCCTTCAAATCCAGTAATAAATATAGAAATTTCTGGAAAAGAAATGCCTTCATGAACAAACCATTAGTAATTAAATAAAATAACTCAGTAACTAAATGATCCTTAATCCATATATGGTATTTGTGTTTGCTCAGGATACTCTTCCTAACTCTCCCTACCATGGTCCCTCATGTCTTGGTCATAGCACATGGTTTAGGAAAACACCTAATACAGTCTGGATGAATCAGTTACATCCCCAGATGATATTCTCTGTGGAGACAATATGAATGTATAGAGGTTTTGTGTGTGTGTGTGTGTGTGTGTGTTTCACTCAGTACTAATCTCAAATGATGTAAGTTTAACACTCCCTACTAAAATGACTTTAGGATGATGAAGGCTGTATTGGACAGGGTTCTCTAGATTAACAGAATACACAGAATGAGTATATTTGAAAAAAAGGGATTTATCAGATGGGCTTACAGTTTGAAGCAATGTAGTCCCAGGTTCTGACTGCACGTGGAGAGTCAGAGGAACCAGTAGCTGGTCAAATGGTCTAAGAGCTGGAATCTTAGGATCGGAGCAACCACTAATTCAGTCCCAGTCCAA